>JACXGJ010013560.1:0-16074 GCA_016801105.1 Esox niger | reverse complement strand
TAATAGCAGCTGGATAATGACGCTCTAAAATGTAACACTTTTGTCGATCGTGAGAAAGGGTGACAGTTTGTGTCTTAAAATCAAGATGATAACTCTTGAACCTTGATTAAGGCTAGACATTTTGGTTTTTTGCCATGTCACTCATGTTTGGTACAGAACTGTTACAAGTACAAGTCTGACGATGTTTGCTCTTTTACCATTTTCAGATGAAAGGGATATTTCGTCAAATACAACAAATATGAATATTTGCTATTCCAGTGACTGGGACATTAGCGAAGCCATTATCTTTCCTGACACTGCCAAAAACCCACCAAAGGAGCAGTGTCGTAAACTGAAATTGGATGATTTTTGCTCAAACGTCACTTCAACCTTTAGGAAAGGAATGTGTGATAACTCAAATTTCACCATAACAACCCCCATCACAGTTGGTATGTTGATTTTTCAAATATTTCATTTAACATCAATAATAAAATATATTGCATTAAATGAAAAGAAAAGCCTTAAGACAAGCTAACACCGCAGTAGGCATTGTCAAATTATCAAAATAATGTGGCCTTTCAGGATATTCATACTGTAAGTAATGTAAGTAGTTTTTTAATAATATTCATGCTTTCCAATCAATACGTTTCATCATGCCTTAACAGAAAATTTCATAGAGGCCAAAAAAGATGACCTGATACACCCTACAACTCTTCCTGCAAATGTAACGTGGAAAAACAAACCGGCAAATTGCAATCTGAACATAACATACACCTGCCAGGGTAAGCAGATTAGTGATGGCACTACCCTATTTGAAAGGCTATAATTATCAGTGCTTACAAATATATTCACATTTCCCTACATAAATGTTAAGATATAAGATACTTATGCTTTTTCTGCTGATTAGATACTAAGCAACTGTACTGTAAACAGCATCAAATATGAACTACTATCTTAAACATCATGTGAGGACTCCTGATTAGAAAACCAAAGTTTTTTACTTCTCTCCATCAGACCAAAAGAGAAGTTTGAATTTGTCAGAGTTGGAACCCTTTACAAACTACATTTGTACCGGCCATGTTATTAACACAAATATAAGGATTGTAACCAACAAGGTTCGAATTGACTGTGGTAAGTTTAACATTGAATTGGTTTCACTTCATGTCACAAAATATGTATGTTTTTCAAAACACATTATTACAAAATATCAGCAACGCAGAATTGCTTTTGAGTATGTAATGCAATGCCTACTGTTGTATCCTACAGATCTGATCGTTACTGATATAAGGAAGAATTAATGGACAAAAACATCTATAAGCCTGACCTGGAACATTATTGACCACAAATGTGATAAGAAAGTTCATGGCCACATCAAATACAAATGCTGCTGTGGAGGTACCCGTGCAGTAAAATACATAAAATGTGTGATATTTCAAACTTTAGTCAAACTTTAAGCACAGTGTAGTATATTTACATCTTAAGCTCTAAACAACAACATTGACAATCAATAGTCAGTAAATATTAAGGACACAATTGAGAAAGAGTGTAATTAATAGAGTAAGAGACCTTTTCCAAAGACTATGTCTGGTGTTTTGTAGAGTCGCTTACAGCACTGGAGGACCAGCAGATGGCACTGTCTCAGGGTTAGCGTTAAACATGTGCAGTGGACTAGATTTATCATGTAGCAGTACTTAAGATCCTTAATGTGGCTTCATTTCATCTGCTCAACAGGCATTTGCACCCAGAACAAAACAAAGGAATGTGTCGTCGATAACCTCACACCCTTTTATGAACATACCTGCTCTGTACAGGCAGAAATGTATCAAGACAAAAACATCACCAACTATACACAACCACAAACAATCACCTACCATACTGCTCCTGGAGGTTTGCCAATAGTAGAACACTTCACTACTTACTAAAAGTTGTTTTACATTTCCAGAATCATATGCAGAAGACTGAATAAAATGACATGCTTTTGTTGAAAGCTAGCTTTCTTGACTGTTATTAAAAAATGAATATGGCTTTGATAATGATGAGATTCTTTATCTAAATGTATACAAGTCTAGCACTCTGCTTGAAATATGTGAACTCCTTCTGGAATTATGGATTTTTTTTGGGTTCACTATGAAATCTTTATTTATATATTCATGACATAACAGATTTATAGTTATCTATTCCTTATGTTGGTTTAGAAGAAATAATGCTTGTAAAAAAAACATAATTCAAAAGGAATTGGTGCCAGTGTAAAATTTAATCATTGGTTTAATGAAGTAGGTAAGTAGAATCAAGTGGGTTCCAAATGAACCAATCAAAAGACAGATATGTAGGAAACAGTTTGAGCTGGACTCAAACTGATAAAGAGAGTCAAGAAACCTGATCAATCTGGTGTTTCCTATGGGCGTCGTTAAGCTATAGCCCTGGATCTCTTATGAATTGCCCTGGATCTCAAATTATATACAGTATATACAGCTCCGGAAAATATTAAGAGACCACTGCACCTTGGAATTTTTTGTAAACGATCAATTAATCTGTACTTCCAATCATGCATTAAAGTGCTCAAAAAATATGATATTGTTGATTTAAAAAACACAAATGTTTTCGTTCCTCAACAGATGAGACAGCGCCATAGGGACATCCATGTAAAGTGTTTCTCACTTCGAGGGGGGTTTACTTTAAATTTATTGTGATCCTAGCATTGCCTCTGGTGTTACCAATACAGGCGAATGCAAAATGCTTCATGTCGAGAAGAAACGAGACCTCAAAGAACCTCAGGAAGATGTGAAATCACATCAGTCTGCAGAATGCTATACAGCCATCTCAAAAAGATTGGATCGGATTTGAGTCGGTCCACTGTAAGACAGAACATTTACAAATGGAAAGCATTTAAGATGAACAGCTTGTTTTTGTCAGAGACCATCTGGAGAAACCTGAAGGTTTCTAAATTGACTTTTTAAGTAAGAATCAAAACTGCAATGCAATTTAACATCCATATCCAGGAAGCATTCACAAACTGCTCTGTGAAGCCAGTTATGTACAAGTACATACTTATCAACAGCAATGGAACATATGTATCAGTAAAAATTGCTATCAGATGTAGGTACATCATAATAAAAAATATTACTAAATAATAGATATACAGTGGGGCAAAGAAGTATTTAATCAGCCACCATTTTTGCAAGTTCTCCCACTTAAAAAGATGAGAGGCCTGTTATTTTCATCATAGGTACACTTCAACTATGAGAGACAAAATGAGAAAAAAAATCCAGAGAATCACATTGTAGGATTTGTAATGAATTTATTGGAAAATTCCTCTGTAAAATAAGTATTTGGTCACCTACAAACAAGCAAGATTTCTGGCTCTCACAGACCTGTAACTTCTTCAAGAGGCTGTTTGTCCTCCACTCGTTACCTGTATTTATGGCACCTGTTTGAACTTGTTATCAGTATAAAAGACACCTGTCCACGACCTCAAACAGTCACACTACAAACTCCACTATGGCCAAGACCAAAGAGCTTTCAAAGGACACCAGAAACAAAATTGAAGAGCTGCACCAGGCTGGGGAAGACTGAATCTGCGATATGTAAATTTCCATGTCATAAATGTGTAGTGGGGTGAAGCGGACCAGGTGTAGGCAGAGGTAGCAGGTCGTTGTACTCTTTAATGTATGAACAAACACAAAACAACAGAACAGAAAAACACAGAGTACAGCGGCAAACTGCTAAATGAAAATGAACACAGGTAAACACACTCACCACATACATCTGCTGACATGGAACAATGACTCACAACTGAGGGGAGCAGAGGAGAAACATTTAAACACATACTAATGGAATGATTGGGACCTGGTGTGAACAATGATTGACAAGACAAGACAAATGAATGGGACCGGGATGAGTTCATGACTGTTGGTGAAAAGGAGAATGCGGGAGATGGCGGAGCCATCCGTCACCTCACCGTCACAGTCCAGGCTCTTCTGAGGTTTGCTAGAGAGCATTTGAATGATCCAGAAGAGAATTGGGAGAATGTCATATGGTCAGATGAAACCAAAATCAAACTTTTTGGTAAAAACTCAACTTGTCGTGTTTGGAGGAGAAAGAATGCCGAGTTGCATCCAAAGAGCGCCATACCTACTGTGAAGCATGGGGGTGGAAACATCATGCTCTGGGGCTGTTATTTCTGCAAAGGGACCAGAACGACTGATCCATGTAAAGGAATGAATGAATGGGGCCATGTATCGTGAGATTTTGAGTGAAAACCTCCTTCCATCAGCAAGGGCATTGAAGATGAAACGTGCTGGGTCTTTCAGCATGACAATGATCCCAAACACACTGCTCGGGCAACGAAAGAGTGGCTTCATAAGAAGCATTTCAAGGTCCTGGAGTGGCCTAGCCAGTCACCAGATCTCAACCCCATAGAAAATCTTTGGAGGGAGTTGAAAGTCTGTGTTGTCCAGCGAAAGCCCCAAAACATCACCGCTCTAGAGGAGATCTGCATGGAGGAATGGGCCAAAATACCAGCAACAGTGTGTGAAAACCTTGTGAAGACTTACAGAAAACGTTTGACCTCTGTCATTGCCAACAAAGGGTATATAACAAAGTATTAAGATGAACTTTTGTTACTGACCAAATACTGATTTTCCACCATAATTTACCAATAAATTCATTACAAATCCTCCAATGTGATTCTCTGGATTTTTATTTCTAATTTTGTCTCTCATACTTGAAGTGTGTCTATGATGAAAATTACAGGCCTCTCTCATCTTTTTAAATAGTAGAACTTGCACAATTGGTGGCTGACTAAATACTTTTTTGCTCCACTGTAAATATTTAGACAAAAATGAATGTTCACAAGCCACACTAACCTGGTGAGAGGATATCATGTCTTGGGCTGTCCTTTGTGCCTCTATGACCAATCTTTTAGTGTTCATATTCTTTCAAGCAGCATTGTTTATGACCAAGGTATTTGGTCACTCCTTTCTGCATAATTTGTAAGATAAACAGCATTTAGTATTACCAGACCATTTTTGAGTATATGGTCTTTATCAGATTATTCTTGTTTCAGACAATGACCAAGTTTCGCTTGGACTGTTCATCTTCCTCATCACCCTGACGTCTTTGGTTCTCTATTGCCATTTTTCCACCATCAGGAATATTCCAGAACAAACCTGCACAGACTCACACCATCCAGATTTGTACTTCCTTGAAAGTGAAACATGGTGTCAGGTTTCCTTCCAGGAAAAAAAGTTATAGTGATGATTTTGACAAAATTTAGACGATGACAGAACACCTTCAAAGCGCCATTGTTGGGAAGTTCTATCAGGAAAGTACATACAGTCTGTTTGGACATTAATGGCTGTATGTTGATTTATTTTGAGGGGACAGCAAATTTACACTGTTATACCAGCTGTACACTAACTACATTGTAGCAAAGTGTCATTTCTTCAGTTTTGTCACATGGATAGGTAAAATAAAATATTTACCAAAATGTGAGGGGTGTTCCCACTATTGTGAGACTCTATGTGCATCCGTCTAACTCCTTGATCACACCCCTATCTGCATGCATCATCTAGGTATGTCTGCAAGAAACATTTGACACTTCTCCTGTTACTACCATTTCAACCTATGCCTACAATTTATTTTAATCTGAAACGCCACTCTAGGTGTGATCGAGGGATATTCTATGGTTTGAATGGTAACTGTCACATCTTCCTGCTCCCCCGGCTCCAGCATGCGACATCACCTGTCTACTAGCTGCAGCCTTTTCCACTATCCAACCCCGGGCTGTTGTCTTGTCATTAACGCAAACCTGTTCTCTATTCCATAATTATTGTGTGCATATATCTGTTCCCTCTGCTCCCCTTGTCCTCATGCTTAGTTAATGGATGTTATGTTTGTTGATTGTTACGGGCTGCATTGTGCGCAGTACTGTATTGTTTTCCATGCCCTGAGTGGTATGCAGTTCCTACATGCGCAGTTCTCTAAGCTAATAAAACAGTTTTCTTTGATTCTCCTGTGACTGACTTCTTTATTCCTACATTTGTGACAAAAATGGTAACGTAATACACTGAATACATTGACTTGTTAGTCATTGTTTGTCACAGAATTTGATTGTACCTTATCCATCTATCATTGAGTAACCATAAAATAACCCCCGAGGGTGGTGAACATGCAATAGGTAATGGAATTTTTTGGTATGATTTATTCTTTTATGGAACCTTATATATGAGCAAGTGAGCATATGGGCTTGGCAAACACTTAAGATTAATCACACTAAACATCAAGATTTGTACTTTGAGGTGCTGTACTTTTTAGGATGCCCATAGCAAACTCTTCACTGGGCTGGAGGCCATAGTCAGGACCTAGCAGGGACTAGATGCCTCTGATCGGGGAACCTATTTATGTTTCCTTTTTTGTGTGGAACGTTATTTGTTGTCCATAGGTTGCTGTACATTAGAATGTTGTTAGAACTTTCTGACAGCCGTTTCGTATAGTGGTTGAAATAATTATTTGAGGTTACCTGGGTTGTACAGAGTTACTCAATTATTTATTGCAGCATTTTGTTGTCTATCTCTTCTCACTGTAATGTTGGTTACAAGCTGATATATACATTGAAGGGCATGTTTACCTAGCAAAGATCAGGTTTCCAAGACAGTAACCCCCATGCCAAATGGTCAATGTAAACATTCCTGTGGTTATCAAAGTGCAACCAACAGTGAGATAATCTAAACAGAGATGTTTCTCATTATCTAGGTACATTCACTTACAATGAAACGTTTATTCATATTGTAATTTTTAATGCTCAGGTTCTAAACAGACCATAACACTACATCCCAGAAGTTTCCTGAAAACTTCTTGTGGTGTCCCTGGGAGTGCCCCCTGAATTACAACAGTCCCACGCTATAATAAAGCAAGCAAGCAAGTTTATTTATATAGCACAATTCATACATAGAAGCAATTCAATGTGCTTTACAGTGAAAACAGAAATAATGCAATAAATCAAAAACAATTCATTAAGAAGAGAAATATAAAAACAGCATAAATAATACAACAGGATAATAGAAATGAGATAAAATATAAAACACAAAGCTAGAAGAACTATAACACAGAATAATAAAATAGAAATAAAACATAAAACAGTGCTGTTATAAAAATAGGCTCACAGTGGGGATGCGTTTGAGTGCTCAGTCATAGGCACGTGAAAAGGGTAGTGTTTTTAGCCTGGATTTAAAAACGGACACAGTTGGTGAATGTCTAAGATCTTCTGGTAGTTTATTCCAGTTGTGTACAGCATAACTGCTAAACGCAGCTTCTCCATGTTTAGTTTGGACTCTGGGCTCTACTAGCTGACATGAGTTCATGGATCTAAGAGCCCTACTCGGTTTATATTCTTCAAACATATCAGAAATGTATTTGGGTCCTAAACCATTCAGAGATTTATAGACTAAAAGCACCACTTTAAAGTCTATTCTGTAACTGACCGGAAGCCAATGCAAAGATTTAAGAACCGGTGTGATGTGCTCGGTCAATAAAGACAGAGTTAATATTGTTGATACATTTCTGTTTTAAGTCAATTAAATATTCATATTTCTATTGCTTTACAATGTAATAATCAAAGTTTAAGGTAGTTATTACATTATGCCTTATTACCTAAAAAAAATCAGCATATTTATGACTGTGTTGGAAATGTATTTCATTATTATCAGTTGCTACACATCTTCACTCAGTCTGCTTACCCCAATATAAGTTGCTAAACAACTTTCTCCAATACTAATCCATTTAGGACTTCCTGTATTATCGTTTGGTAGTTATAGACTGGGTCTTTGTCGAGTCTATAGATAGTAGCTCTTAGTGATGTCAATGGTATAGTGGAATCTTTTTCTAGTGTTTTTTTTTTGGACCACATCAGCAGAGCCGGACAAGATTTCTCTTAGTGAGTGAGCAAGCGACCGACCGACCGTCCACCCATTGTTAAATAGCGTAGTGGTTAGCGACACGTACTGCCACATAGGCGACCATCATTTGATCCTCACCACAGACAAAATAAATTAGGCATTAGGATTTGTTCAGGATAGACTTCAGCTTTGCTAGCTACAAGCTCTAGTAGCTACATTATAGTAAACCTAAAGTTAAACTGTTTATGGTTATATTGCAATAGATGAACTGCACCGACAACCAACATTTTACTCTCGATTTCGATAGATTTTGATTTACATAGCGTAGTTCATATAGCGTAGTGCTTAGCTATTCAGCTGTCATTGTTTTCTAACTAAATAAACCTGCTTCACCCGAATAAGTTGAGATGAAGTCAATAAGGAAGAGAACAATATTATAATCAATAATCAGCCGATTTTATTGATTACACAATCAGATATATCTGGAGACAAGCTTACCAACAAGTCTAAAGTTCCTTCCCCTCGCTGCGGCTTTTATAGCCTTTTTAGTTCCCGCCCCGTCCCTAATCGACCCCCTACATATACAATCTTTCTTACTCGCTAGGGCGTGAGTACTCGAATTCCTAATTGTCTTGCCTTTGCTCATAAGGCGCGGATCCCAAGTCAGCCCCCTCTAACCAATAAAATTTGTTTTTCCTGTTACTGATAGCACTTGTGGTACATGACTCCCCCTCCACAGCCTGTTGCAGCTTAATTTCTATTCGGGACCTTTCTTCTTCCAACTTCCTCCTCAATTTCTACATCGACCTTAACATATTACATTAGCCTTTCTCACATTAATATTATTAACATATCACATTCGCCTTCATCACATTAATATTATTAACCTATCCCATTCGCCTTTATCACATTAATATTTTTAACCTATCCCATTCGCCTTTATCACATTATCATTCTTAACACTATTCACCTGTCATTGTTTTCTAACAAAATGAACCAGCTGTCACAAGCACAGGTAAGGATCCAAGCGCAGACTGGGAAGGGAAGGGGGAGTGGCAGGTGGAGTGGACTGGGACGGGTTGTGAGATGACTCACGAGCCGGAGGCGGCTGTACAGGCAGGCGGTAGGCAGAGTAGTCGGGGATAGGCGGAAGGTCGGTAAACGAGCTGGCGGCAGTAGTACAGGCAGGGAACAGGCAGAGTAGTCGGGGACAGGCAGATGGTCGGAAATCGGGCGGAAAACAAAGGCACATGCAGGGAACAGGCGGAGTAGTCGGAAACAGGCGATGGGTCGATACACGGAACAGCGAAATGAGGGTGTGAGAATTGCGAGATATGGCATGCAAGCATAGACCATTGATCCGGCAGGGAAGAGGTGACCGGGAGTTGTTTAAATATGGTAGGAAAGGGGATGATAGGAAACAGGTGTGTGGTGATTGGGAGCAGGTGTGTGAACCGGTGCGCGCTGCAGCTTAGGGGCGCAAGCGCCCGCCTCTGCGCGTTCGCGGAGGCAGGGACGTGACACCAGCAAAATAATTTGTTTTCATTTTCGGTACTGTAAAGCTGTACTGTCCATCTACATTAATCTCTTTCTAAATAAACAGGTTTATAGTGTAATGATAAGTGTTTGTTGTGGAAGTGTATTTGACGAAGAGGCGCGTCTGGCCCAGAAAGTCTCCAACACACCCCTGATGATGTTAATCTGGGGTCCTGCATAACATCTTTAAAGATCTGGCCCCACCAAGTCTCCAACAGACCCTTGGAGATGTTTATCAGTGTCCTAGGTAACATTTGCTTCTCTAAAGATCTGGAAAACCAGGTGTGGGCCATCAGCCCCACACTCCTCAGCTCACCTAGTGGTAGTGGTATAGTGGTACTGTTCCTGTCCATTGTGTTCATTGGGTTTGCCAAGGCAAATTAATACTAATGACTATTTGGGGGAGTATTTTAGTCAGATTTTTGGATATATAGCCATGTCTCCAAAAAGTTATTTGCATTTGTTGTCCACCAATCCCTATGTGTTGTAGTCATATTTTGGAGTTTGTCATTGTTAAAGAGACCTCCCAAAATGTCATGTTGTACTCATATTCAGGAGTCTATTTTTAATATAAACTCTTAGCATACATTTGTGCTATAGTATCTTAAATACTTATGGTATAGTTAGTAGACCGTGGGGGAAGTTGGGGGACGTTGAGTCATATTGTATGTAACTAAGTTTTGTATTGTAACTTTATTAATTGATTGGAATAGATTTTGTTACTTTGGAATATACATTACAATGGCAGCCCTCGTTCATCTCCATACTTAAACTCGTAGGGTTGCTGGTTATTAATCACACATACAGTGGGGCAAAGTATTTAGTCAGCCACCAATTGTGCAAGTTATCTGACTAAAAAGATGAGAAAGGCCTGTAATTTTCAAAATGAGAAAAAAAATACTTATTTTCCACCATAATTTACCAATAAATTCATAAAAACTCCTAAAATGTGATTTTCTGGATTTTGTTTTCTAATTTTGTCTCATTGTTGAAGGGTGCCTGCGATGAAAATTACAGGCCTCTCTCATCCTTTTAAGTGGGAGAACTTGCACAATTGGTGGCTGACTAAATACTTTTTTGCCCCACTGTAAGTACAGTGAGGTGTCTTTTATACAGGTAACAAAATGAGATTAGGAGCACACTCTTAAAGGGAGTGCGCCTAATCTCCGTTTGTTACCTGTATAAAAGACACCTGATCACGGAAGCAATCAATCAATCAGATTCCAAACTCTTCATCATGGCTAAAACCAAAGAGCTGTCCATGGATGTCAGAGACAAGATTGTAGACCTACACAAGGCTGGAATGGGCTACAAGACCATTGCCAAGCAGCTTGGTAAGAAGGTGACAACAGTTAATGCAATTATTCGCAAATGGAGGAAACACAAAATAAATGTAAATCTCCCTCAGTCTGGCGCTCGATGCAAGTCCTCGAGGAGTTGCTATGATCATGAGAATGGTGAGGAATGAGCCCAGAACTACATGGAAAGATCTTGTCAATGATCCCCAGGCAGCTGAGATCATAGTCACCAAGAAAACAACAGATAACAATACACCATGAAGGATTGAAATCCTGTATAGGCGTGTCTGATGTTTGCCAGTGAACATCGGAATGATTCATAGAAGAAATGGGTGAAAGTGTTGTGGTCAGATGAGACCAATACTGAGCTTTTTGGCATGTTTGTAAGAGGAGGAATGATGCCTATGACCCCCAGAACACCATCCCCACCGTCAAACATGAAGGGGGAAACATTATGCTTTGGGGGTGTTTTTCTGCTAAGAAAACAGGACAACTTCACTGCATCAAATAGATGATGGATGGGGCCATGTACCCTCAAATCTTGGGTGAGAACCTCCTTCCCTCAGCCAGAGCATTGGGTCGTGGATGGGTATTTCAGCCTGACAATGACACAAAACACACTGCCAAGGCAACAAAGGAGTGGCTCAAGAAGAAGCACATTAAGGTGACTGGAGTGGCCTAGTCAGTCTCCAGACCTAAACCCCACAGAAAATCTGTGGAGTGATCTGAAGGTTATAGTTGCCAAACTTCAGCCTCAACCATAATGACTTGGAGATGATCTGCAAAGTAAAGTGGGACAAAATCCCTCCTGAGATGTGTACAAACCTGGTGGCCAACCACAAGAATCGTCTGACCTCTGTGATTGCCACCAAGATGTGCCACCAAGGTTGTGTCACCAAATACTATGTACTATGTATTCATGTTTTGTAGAGGAGAACTAATTATTTCTCATTAAAATGCTAATCAATTTATAAGAAAATATATATGCATTTTTCTGGATTTCTTGTTGTTATTCTGTCTCTCACTGTTCAAATAAACCTAACATTAAAATTATAGCCTTATAATTTCTTTGTCAGTGGGCAAACATACAAAATCAGCAGGGTATCAAAAGATTTTTTCCCTCACTAAGTTAAGCAACCAAACTCTCAAAGCAGTTTGGTTAGGCCCAGAACATAGGATATTCTAGTCATCCCTGAGTCGTTGGGCGTAATTCACTTTCTGTTAGACTCAGGAACACGCCATTTAACTGTATGGTTCGTGTTAAACAACCTACACCTTATGGGCGCTTATAAAAACTGATATAAGCACATACACATACGTAAATCCAAGTGACCAGATGGATTGTCTCTAAGTTCCCGTATTGTCTTGTGGATTTGACTGTCTACTGAATTAATAGATTATATATATACACACACACACACACACACACACATACACATATACAACTCTGGACATATTAAGAGACAACTGCTAATATTTCTTAAATCAGCATCTCTACATGTATGGCTGCCATTCCATTCCAGTGTGTGTTAAATTTTAACACAGTCACACCTAATTTTACTAAAAGAGTTACAGATTAGGTGATTACCTGAACCAAATCAAATTAACAAGGAAAAGTACTAAAACCACTGCTGTGATCATCAGTATCTTCTGGATGGCAAAAACAGTGCAAGTACTACCTCAAAGGACACAAGAATGGTTTTCCATCAAGGCAGATGATGGAAAATCCAGGCTTATTTTGATAAGTCTGGCTAATTTAATTGAGAGTTCTGTTCCATTACCTTGGCTTATATGAGTCCCTGCTCAGTAACCAAGGTAACTTATACCGCTAAATCAGGTGTAAACAGATTTAAAAAAGACCGTTCCATGTCTTCTCGTGTTTACATCACATTTGTGACTTGTATGAATTTACCACATTCATTTTCATTAAAGGAACAGTAAGACCTTGTTGGTCAGATACACTTTACAGTATGTTTCAAATGATTAAGGCAAAACAACAAAAGTTGTATGTGCCTTTTCTTTTCATTTGGAACTGAACTGTACTTTAGTTTTTTACTTAATGTTTCTTGTGTGATGGGGGGAATGTGGAATCTGTGTAATATTGTAATATTCAAATTGTTTTATGAAGGTATGTATCATTGAGAGTTAAGCGATAAAATGCAAATTAATTATTTAAAAATCATACAATGTGATTTTCAGGATTTTTGTTTTAGATTCCGTCCGTCACAGTTGAAGTGTACTGTGATGGAAATTTCATCAATAGACACTCAAAGGAGTAAGACAGCGAAAAAATTATCTTGGCACAATTAGCAGTTTAATTGCAAATAGAGAGACACGTCAAATGCTTACAGAATAATCATTCGAGGAGCCTCTAAAGTAAATTACATGAACAGCTCGTATTTATTATGGTTAAAACGGGGGTGTGGCAAGATGCCACCCATCAATCTTAGGTCACAAAGGTGGGAGGGTTGTCCCCCCACATTATCCTTCCTGCCATAATGTTTACTGTTGTGTTTACCTAAAGGGACAACTGCCCCTACCGTCCCCCAACAATCAAATTCCTAAGGAACAAAGGACAGATACCCTAAATGGTTTAGCCAGTTGAGCAGATGGTCAGAGAACCTAATGATTCTCTGATATAATACAGATGCATGTCACAACCAATGACCAGAGTTACATACTATGTAATAGATAAGCTAACATGTCTCCAAAATACATTAGTTAAGAAATTGCCACAACAGTACATATGATGAACATTACAGTTGTCTACATGCTTCGTAAGTAGGAAACCTGCAAAAGCATCAGTTTATCAAATACTTGTTATCCCCACTGCATACATTCAATGTATATATCAACTAGTAACCAACTTTACTGGGAGAGCATTTTGGAACGTGCATTGAAAAAGAAAATTCTTCTGCATTATTTTCTCTCTTGGTTTGTATGGGTCCTCTATTATTTAATCACTACATTTAACCGCTAAATTCTTAGTTTAATTCTTGAGCATCAGTAATGTTGTTCAGTTTCACTATTGTCACCATCCATGAGCCCATTCTTTAGGTTTTAGTTATTTTTCAATGACACCCATATTTTCCATGTACTTCAGTTCCTTCCCCACATCTTTTCTCAGGGCATCAGGCACTTCTCACTGTGACTTCGGAGTTTATCTGAAAATGATGTACTCCAGGAATACATCCCAGTCCAGTGAATAGATCCTCATATTCTCTCAGTGTCAAATTCAACTTGAGCTTTGATTTCATAGATCCTCTGAAGGAAGCCAGTTCAGTGCCTGATGTTCTTCCAAGTATTGTACATGCATTTTGCTCTATTACCTGGAAATCCAGCTCAAACAGGTTGTCTTTAAAAAGGCATTTAAGTGTTTTCTGTCTCAATGGCGAAATCTGGTGGCCAGAATATGTCACTAGCTTACAGTGTGTGGTTTTCATTGCTTCACTGTGTAGCTTCAATACTTCTACCTATCTTATGAATATAACGTTACATTCGGCAACTTTTTCAAGCTTGACTGTAAGTGTTTGGTTGTTCTCAGCAAGCATTTCCATCCACTGCTACTTCTCAGTTGGCAAATTCTATTTTTCTGCTTTAGCTATGTTACAGTTCTGTTTCTTTCCGTTTAATTGTTACAGTGAACATGTCGTTGACGCAGATTGTTCCACTTTGTATTCTGTGTATACTGCTTTAGTTCTCTGTCGTTCTTTCTGTGACAGGCTTTACAAGTCTGACCATATGCAGGGCACTTTGGTTGTTCATGGCTGTATCCATACCTCATGCATTCTGCTTGTGACTTATTTCTTTGACTGTTCATGTTCTTTTGTTCATTCTCTGTCTTTTTTTATGTATTTCTTTTCAAGCAAGCACGTTTATTTATATAGCACAATTCATACATAGAAGCAATTCAATGTGCTTTAAAGTGAAAATAAAAATACAAAATGCAATAGAACATTTAATAATGAAATAAATCAAAAAGAGAAATATAAAATACAGCATAATAATAAAACATAGAATAAAAACATTTATCAAATAAAAGTAATAAAAACATAAGAGGCTATAAAAGCTGTCAGTAAAGTTTAAGTGATAAAAACAGACTTAACTGCTAAATTTGTTTTTGCACAGGCCTTTCTGCTTTCTCGTTGAGCGTTTTCAAGCCAACTTTGTCTCACCTACCTAGCGCAGCAAATGTCTACTGCTCTTGCTAACGTTAAGTCGGGCTCTCTTAGGAGATTGCCTCTTACATGATCATGCCACATAATTCTGCCCCTTATCAACGATTCCGTTAAGTCTCCAAACTCACAATCCTTAGATTTGTTCTTTAAATCTGTCATATATGCATCAAGTAACTCTGCCTGGCCTTGCACTAGCGCAACAACAAATGTCTCTGGTACTTTTATTTTTTTATTTTTTATTGTCCAAAGTGTCTTCATCGCAAAAGTAAACTTGTTGAATACCTTAATAGGTAAGTGACACTCTTTATTTTCTCTGACATCTCAGAGATTCTATATGAGGTGCATACAAACTTCTGAATCCACATTCTGACTTGGAGACGGTCTTAGTTTGAAAGCCAACATTTATGGTTAGTTCTCAAGTACAATCAGTAAGAATAATAATCACTATAGGAAAAGCATTGCTATGCAAAACATTTAATTAGTTACACCTTGTCAGTACAGGGTTGGACCCCCTTTTGCCTTCAGAACTGCCTTAATTCTTCTTCATAGCATAGATTCAATTGCAAAGGTGATCTATCATCTCAGTACAGTGAAGTAATCGTCATGTTCAAGAAACCAGTTTCAGATGATGTGAGCTTTGTGACATGGGGCATTATCCTGCTAGAAGTACTGTAGCCATGAGAAGAGTGGTTTCCTGTGGTCAAAAAGGGATGGAAATTTTCAGCAACATTACACGGGTAGGCGGTGGTGTTTAAATTATGCTTAATTGGAAAATATCCCCCACACCATTACACCTCCACCACTGGCCTGAATCGTTGACATAAGGCAGGATGGATCCATGCTTTCATGTTATATCAAAGTCGGACCCCAACAAGTCTATATTTAAGTTACTGTTGTTGTTTCCAGTCTGGCCATTCTCTTCTGACCCTGCCATCAATAAGGCATTTTTGCTCAGAGAACTGCCATTTAATGGATACTTAAAAAAAGCAATGCTCAATATGTGAAGTGAGTCTTCAGCAGTAATTAATACATTAACTTCTTTGATGAAAAGATCATCACCATTAGAAAAGTTGTAGTCCTCAAAATCTCAGCTGTCATGAGAATGTCCTGAACTTCTGAGCTGGTGACCTGGGGACACTGGATTTTTTTTATACTCTATTGCTCGACACATTCACTAAATTTGTAATG
>JACXGJ010013559.1:0-16075 GCA_016801105.1 Esox niger | reverse complement strand
GTGCTAACTATCTGTCTGACCGTGTGTGGTGCTAACAGTCTGTCTGACTGTGTGTGGTGCTAACAGTCCGTCTGCTGTGTGTGGTGCTAACTATCTGTCTGACCGTGTGTGGTGCTAACAGTCTGTCTGACTGTGTGTGGTGCTAACAGTCCGTCTGCTGTGTGTGGTGCTAACTATCTGTCTGACCGTGTGTGGTGCTAACAGTCTGTCTGACTGTGTGTGGTGTTAACAGTCTGTCTGACTGTGTGTGGTGCTAACTATCTGTCTGACCGTGTGTGGTGCTAACAGTCTGTCTGACTGTGTGTGGTGCTAACAGTCTGTCTAACTCTGTGTAGTGCTAACAGTCTGTCTGACTGTGTGTGGTGCTAACAGTCTGTCTGACTGTGTGTGGTGCTAACTATCTGTCTGACCGTGTGTGGTGCTAACAGTCTGACGGTCTGCGTGTGTGTGTCAATGCCAGGGCCTGGGCAGAAGAAGCCCCGTCACCATTGTTAAGAATGGTAATGTATTGAAATGCTGGTGCTCTCGTCTCCCTCCCCCTGCTCTTACATTAATTGGCATGGCAGGGGAGACAGACAAATGCTTGTATTCACTGTCCCTGACAGCCCTGCGGAGCAAGGGAGGGAATAAGGGGTTGGAAAGAGGGATACAGGGAGATAGGGAGAGAACAAGGGAGGCACAGAGGGATGGAAAGCTTTGGATCCAATTGGGATGAGGCTCTAAAACCAGCTATCCCTAGAGGACTGGAGAGAGAAACCGAAAATAGAGAGAGCAAAGACAGATGGAGAGAAAGAAAATGGATAGATAAGACGGACAGAGATAAAGGCTGAAAGAGAAAGAGTGGATTAGAGAAAGAAAGACAGGGAAAATGGATTAGAAACAGAGAGGATGGATGAAAGGGAGGGAGAGGATGGATGAGACAAACAGAGGGAGAGGATGGATGAGAGACATAGATAGTATTGCCTGTCTGCCACTGATCTTATGTTAACTATTTTTCTATGTATTCCTTGGCAATGTAAATGACCTAACTTTCCATGTCAATAACATTTATTGAATTCAATTTACAGAGAGAGGATGAATGAGAGACATAGAGTGGATGATGAGACAGACAGAGGATGGATGAGAGACATACAGGGGTTCATGAAATTATTCACACCCATTCACTTTCTCCACATTTTATTGTTATAGAGTTAATTTATAATTGATTAAACATATTTGTCTTTCATCTATCTACGCACAATGCCCCATAGTGACAAAGCAAAAATAGGTTTTTACAAATTTCTGCCAAAATATTACTAAGTATTGTCATGACAACCCAAATATCATGAATATTGTGTCCTTTGATTAACCTTGAGATGTTTCTAGAACTTGACTGGAGTCCACATGTGGCGAATTCAATTGATTGGACATAATAGAGCGGCACACACCTGCCAATGTAATCCACCAAACTCTCTCTAGACCACAGAGATAGAATTGTGTATTGGCATAGATCTGGGGAAGGTTATAAAATAAATTGCCAAAGCACTGAAAGTTCCCAGGAGCACAGGGGGCTCCATCATTGTGAAATGAAAGAAGTTTGGAACCCCAAGACCCTTCATAGAACTGGCTGTTCAGGCAAACCAAGTAACTGGGCAAGAATGGCTTTGGTCTGGGAGGAGACCAAAAAAACTTCTGAGTTAGTCTGCAGAGATGGGAGAACCCGTCAGAAGGACAACCTGCAAGAAGGACAATCTATAGCACTCCATCAATCAGACCTTTATGATTCAGTGGCTTGATGGAAGCCACATCCGAGTAAAAGGCATATGATATGATGTCTGAAGGACTCTGAGAGCATACGGAAAAAATGCCTGGCCTGATGAGACAAAAATCACATTATTAGACTTGAATGTCAAATTCTATGTCTGGCGAAAACAAGGTACCACTAATCAGCTGGTTAATACCATCCCCATAGTGATGTATGGTGGTTATCCTGATCCAGAGCACACAGGACATCAGGGTGGGCTGAAGAAAATTCTGGTAGCACAACAACAACTTGAAACAAACAACCCAGGTGTGGCTTCAGAGAATATCTGTGAATGGCCCAGCTAAAACTCAGGCTTGAACCCCATTGATCATCTGTGGGGAGACCTGAAGATCATCCAATCTGACTGAATGTGAGAGAATCTGCTAGAATGGGAGAAACTGCCCAAATCCATGTGGGCAAATCTGATGGAAGCATACCCACGAAGCCTCAAAGCTGTGATTGCTACATAAAGTGATTGTACAAATAATCCTGAATTAACAATTTGAATATACAGTGTTTGTACATGAGATGTTTCAGTCTTTAATTTTTAAAAATGCCTTAGCTTTTTTATTACTGAGTATTTTGTGTAGATTCATGGCAAACCTTTTTATGAATTCTAAATTATGCATATAATACAACAAATGTGGTGAATGTATCTGAATACTTTCAGAAGGTAAAAGGACAGCAAGGAGCAAAGGGCTAAGCAAGTTGAGTGGGTGAATAGGAGAGCTGGGTCTCATGTGAACATCCCTAAAAGGCTAGAGAGTGGGAGAGAGTGAAGTGAGAGTGGAGGTGGGACATCTTTACCATCAGAGATCCTCTTTCAGTGAGGAGGGGAGACAATTAAATGTACTGAGGGAGAGAGAGGCAGAGGTCTGGGCAAAATTGAATGGATTTTATAAAAGGGTTTTCACCTGATGTTCTCCAAATAGGCTACACTCAGAAGAAAGGCGTTTACTTCTGTTGTTGTCCAAATAACACTGTAAGAATAAAAGAGCTGCCGTCTGTTTTTGTCCAAAAACATAATCTGAATGTAAATGTTCCACAGAGCTTTTCGGTTGGGGAAATCATTCAAATTCAGGGGGCTGCAGGTACACCCCTTTCCACTAAGAGTTCAACACTGAACACAAAATGTTTTTTTCTCTGGAATCAAAAATGGTGGGAATAAGAATTCTCCATTGTGGACAGCCCTGTGAATTTCCTTTTTAAGAGTGTAGGGTTGTCTCTGTCAGCGAGAATCTTGCCATCCCACTGCCAGAATGTCCTATTCACCATGTAGAGGAATCATTTGTTCGCTGTATTAATCTTGTTCCTTTCCACCCTTGATAACACGCCTGCTGTTAGAGCGGCCCAATTTGATGTCGTTACAACCACTTACATACAATTGTTTTCTCTGCTGATTGCCGCTGCAACACGTTACGCCTGTAAAGCACCTTGAAATTGAAAAACTGAATCCAAATCCATAGAAAAGGATCTACTGAAGAAGGAAAAGACGAGCGAGGGAAGAGGAAATAAAGGACGTAGAAAAGAGCACAGAAGGAGGAATGGGGATATCAAGAAAAAATTGTCAAAGAACACAAAAAGGGTGTCTTGAGAGTATTTCTCCGTTTAGTGTTTAAAATGGCTATTCTTATACACATTTGTACTCCATCTTTCTGAAGACATTATTTTAGTCCAAAATGAGTGTGTGTATGTATTTAATCCAATGAATCCCCTGGGGCTGATGTTAATTATGTATGGTAGATCTATGATGAAACATGTTGGGAAGAGACTAGTCACCTTTTAAGGCTAGTAGTACAGCCGGAGTGTGGGGCCTTGGAGACAGATCAAAGCACCAAGCTGTAAGAGATTATAGGGTTTAATCATGTATAGATATCACCTCCCTTCCTCTCTCCTTCCCTTTCTCTCTCTGTATCTTTGTCTCATTCACACCAGTATCTTTTTTGTCTCTCTCTATCACCTTTTCTCTTGCTCTACACATGCACACAGTCTGTTTCTCACTGACTCTTTATTTCTCACGCACACACCCCTTAGTCTCTTTCTCACTCTCCGGCTCAGTCTGTCACTCTGAAATTCAACATCTCAATCTCTCAGAAATTGTAATTCAGACTTCTGTAAAGTAATGTGTAGATGTTGCCAGAATACTAATAGTCATATAGCATTTCATTGACTAGAGTATAATAGATTTAGAATAACGAAATGCACATGTAAAATTACAGAAATTTTAAATTCTTATAAGCAAAGAAAATGGAATTACCTTACCCAGGAAATCCCGACATCAATCAGGCATTAATAAATACATAGATGTTCATAAATATATTATATTGGGGCAGTATTTCTCAAAGCAGAGGAGAGACTATAGACCCCTCCAGAATTATCGCCCCCCCTTGGTCAAGATGTGCAAAAAAGGCTATGAAAATATGTCATTGTTGTTCATCAGCTTGATCCCATATTTAGACAATTCTAATCGATCTATATCTATGTATATACATATATATAAAATGTTTTTCTTGATTAAGAATATACTCTTAATCAAGAAAAAACATTTTTCCTCTTAAAAGATAACAGACTGTTCTACTATTATTTTTTAATAAGGTGAGAGAACACATAAGAAGGGTTTTAAGAACATTAATTAATGCAGAACCACTTAAGATCCTTGTCTGTGTACTTTACTTTACAGCTCACCTCACAGTTGTTGAATTGGATTTAGGTCAGGGAAATGGGATGGCCATTGCAAAGGCTTTATTGTCTGTCCAGTCAGCCATTTCTGTGTGGATCTGTAGGAATGCTTTGGATAGTCTTCCTACTGGAAGATCCACCACTGACCCAGTTTTAGACTCATGGCAAAGTCAGTTAGATTTTGCTCTACAATCTGCTGCTACATGACAGAATTTAAGATGCAATGTATTCTAACAAAGTTATAAGGTTAGTTTCTTGGATGTTAAAAGCCCTACCACTGTCTACCACTATACTTCACTGTGTGGATTTTTCTTCTGAATCTCTGGTGCTTGTTACTAATATATGCGTGTACATACATCTCCGGAAATAGTAAGGAGACCACTGCACCATTTTCTATCCTTTCCAAAAAAGTTGAAAAGGAAAGTTTTGAGTGAGGGACTGAAGCATTCAATTTGCAGTGGTCTCTTTATTTTTAACCCATCTGTTCCTCATTTAAAACCTTCTTTTTCGACTTTTTTGGAAAAGAAAAGGTGCAGTGGTCTCCTAATTTTCCCTGGAATACTGATCAGCCGTAACATTATGACCACCTGCCAAATATTGTTTAGGTCCCCCATTTGCCGCCAAACCAGCCCTGACCCGTAGAGGCATGGACTCCACTAGCCCTCTGAAGGTATAGCACAGTATCTGGCAACATGATGTTAGCAGCTGATCATTTAAGTCCTGAAAGATGCGAGGTGGGGCCTCCATGGATCAGACTTGTTTGTCCAGCACATCCCACAGATGCTCGATTGGATTGAGATCAGGGGAATTTCCCAGTAGGTTTCCCAGAAGAGCATCCACGTGATGTAACAGAAAATGTGATTCCTCAGACTAGGACACCCTTTTGTATTGCTCTGTGGTCCAGTTCTGATGCTCTAATGCCCATTGTAGGCACTTTTGGCAGTGGACAGGGGTCAGTATGGGCACCCTGACTGGTCTGTGGCTATGCAGCCCCATACGCAACAAACTGCAATGCACTGTGTGTTCTGACACCTTTATATCAGTACCAGCATACACCTTTTCAGCAGTTTGAGCTACAGTAGCTCGTCTGTTGGAACAGACTGCGCGGCCGAGCATTCGCTCCCCGCGTGCATCAGTGAGCTGTGTCGCGGGTTCATCACTTTTCCTTCCTTCGACCACTTTTGATATGTACTGACCACTGCAGTCCAGGAACATCCCTAAAGGGCTGCAGTTTTGGAGATGCTCTAACCCAGTCATCTAGCCATTACAATTTGGCACTTTTCAAAATTGCTTAGATCCTTACGCTTGCTCATTTTCCCTGCTTCTTACACATCACCTTTAAGGACAGAATGTTCAATTGCACCTAATATATCCCACCCACTGACAGGTGCCTTGATAACGAGATTATCAATGTTATTCACTTCACCTGTCAGTGGTCATAATGTTATGGCTGATCAATGTATATATTTGGCTGATCTAACCATACAACCTGATTCCAATTGCTTTGATAAAAAGAATATCAGGTGCTGAGTTTTATGTCTTAATGAGAGCAGTCTTTCTTATGGCAAGATGTACAAATAGCTTGTTCGCACAGAGATAATGGCATGGTTTTGACACAGATTCAGCTTTCTTTTCCAACTTTGATCAATGGAAAGATGTTTACCACTCAGATCCTTCTCTTTAATGAGCATCGGGGCAAAATACTGTATATTTGTTTCCAATGCCGAACAGGTTAATCATTTTGTTGTTTACAGTCATTGTCTAATTTATGAAAGTCAACTAGCAGTTGTTTTATATCAGGAATGTGTGTTCTGACCTTGATCCCAGAGACATCAGTCTATTTAGAATTACACAGAATATTGGTATTATTATAAGTGAATCAAAATGGCAACATAGTTCAACTTCCACACATCTATCTTTAGTCCAAGCTTCTACCTCCTCCTCTCACTTCATTTTGCAGCTTGTTACATTGGGTCTGCCTCCATCCTTACTGGTTAAGTGTTGTGCTTAGGATGCCTGAGACTCTCTAGTGCCTCTTCCAGTTACCTCTTAAAAACCTTACTTGGCCCAACTCTCTTCTTCTACTTTTTTCCAAAGCCTTGCCTCAAAAATATATGCTTCTGTTTAAAATTGCATAATGAACAATATTTAAAATATATAACTTACTTTTCCCAAAGGAATTACTTATGCCTGAGGAGCATAAGGATATAGCTTGTTTATTTTTATATTTTTTTTGATGTATAGTTATAATGATCATTGATTGGTTAATAATTCGTGGTTCATACTGACCACTGAAAACATATGGATTTTTTGATTATTTCAAATGAAACAGCCTTCACCAACAGTAGGACCGACTATTTGGTTTTCATAGAAATGGAACTTTAATCCAAGCTTCATCATAAATTAACCGTATGTTTGTATAGCTTATTGAACTCTGACTCAGACATAAGAAAGCTGTATAGAAAACCATGTTGAATCAGTTAAGGCTAGGATTTCTGGAATGGGTTTTTGAAAATGGGTCGTTGACACCCCTCTTCTGCACGGAATTGCCAGTCCCCCCAGGCCTAAGGAAAATATGGCAGTGATAAATAACATGTGTTGGGCAGCAGATATCTATCAAATCACACAATGCCAAGTGCTGTAGTTTTAAACACAGAGTCTTACAAGTCTTATGACTTGCTCACACATCATCTCTTTCAGCCCCTCCTCTGTTTCCTAACAAAGGCTTCTGTGTCCCCATCCGCCTTCTTGCCTTCTGTCTGCCTCCTCTCCTCTTTCCTCTTCTCTCCTAAACTTTCATTACTTACCGAGGGCAGTCATCTGTTTCCTTCTCTTTTTGCAGCCTCCCTCACACACCTATTCTCTCCTCTCACTCGTCACTTCTCTCTACGTTTCTCCTCTCTCCTCTTTCACTCTCCTCTCTCTTCTCTTTCTTTCTCTCTCACACACACTCTCTGATTGGGCAGTAATGAGTGCAGCAGCTGAAGTTGGGTCTGGCCGGAAGTGAGCTTGAGTAAGCCAGCAAGTTAATTACGATAGCGACCTTGGTTTGTGCCTCCGGTAGAAATTGAGAAAAAGTGGATGGGAGTGGGACTCAGAGGGAACTCGACTGAAACATAGGGAAAATGTTCCCATTGATTACTGTAATTCATATTTCAGACAAATCACAAAGGCACAGTTATTTGTAATTGCGGTGTGGGTTAATGCCTCAGAGGTTATGTGGGTCATGTGCATAATCAAAGGACTCATCTTGGAGTGAATGAGGGAGGAACACAGTGGATAAGCATCTGGGGGAAACATGTCTTTATGCAGAAGCGATGCCCTCATTGGAAGTTGCGTCAAGGCACAGCATAGAAATAGAATTCTTGCATAGAATTAGTCATCTTATCGTTTGAGTCTCTCTCCATTCTTCTCGCTGTCTCCTCTTCCTACTCAGTCAGCCAGTTCCTCCCTGTAATGCACTGTTGTTTTCATCCGTCCCCTTCTCCTCTCTCCCCCCCCCTCTCCCTAACTTGATAGCTGTTTCCTTTGTTCTGCCCCCAAATCAATCGTTCTCATTTAGTCAGGAATTGATTGTGCCATCTCTTATCATTGATGCCACCCGCCCCATGCCACGCCCCTCCTCCCTGTCTCACCTCTCTCCACACCAACCAATCTCTCCTCCACCCCCCCTCCCAGCTCCCTCTTTGTGATCAGCGGTGACTTATTTAGAACGGAATTCTCTTGCTCTCCTCCCCTACCCGGGTCTCTCCGCGGAGTTAGGGAACAAGGACTTGATTACATGTGCATGGCATAGCAGGACACAGACTTTTCCATCCTGAGAACTGCACTGCACAAGGTGACACTGTGCATAATATATTGCTGTGACAGTGTGACAGACGAAAACATCCAAAGCGGCATTGCTGTTGTGTTTTGTGAGGTGATATACCACTGAGATGTAGTTCAGTTCTC
The DNA here is from genome assembly GCA_016801105.1 of Esox niger. Lineage (NCBI taxonomy): Eukaryota > Metazoa > Chordata > Actinopteri > Esociformes > Esocidae > Esox > Esox niger. Next base: position 7,662 of record JACXGJ010013559.1, on the reverse strand, counting down.
AGTTAGGTTTCCACACCATTCGTGTAAGGCTTTGCTCAAAACTAGTCCCTGCTATCCCAAGTAGAAGAAACCTCGGAATATGGCATAACCAGACATGGTTCCAGGTGGCGTATTCTTTGTTAACCAGCTTAGACATTTGCAGACTTACACAGCAGCAGGGAGTTACTACAGTGAGAATGTCAGACTAACTACTGGCACCAGGACTTCTAACTTCAATTGGCTTTACATGGTCCGTCATCAACCTCAGAAGAGCTTTTTTGACTAATATAAAAAAAGTCTGGCAGAGAGGAAAATTGCAATGATCGATATGTATGTCTTTGTAAAAGGCACACAAACCCAACAGAGCTTTTCATTCTCTTCCTTTTTCTCTTGTTCACTCAGACACGGTCTTTGCTTTGTAAGCCTCCTCAGCAGTTGCACAGAGAAATATTTTCCCCCAAAGAAGAAGTTATGGAGTGTTAGTCTTCTGATTGATGGGGAAATAAAAGGGAGTTGATCAGTTTTTGGAGTCTAATGCAAAGGTGCCAGGTAAATAGTTAATGGCCAGACCCTTTTTTTTGTAATCAAAGGATATACAGAGCTTGAAGGAGACAGACCTGGGTACAAATAATTTAAATAATGAAATACTCTCTCTGTATTCGATGGAGCCTGGTTTAATGGACTAATACAAAACTCCCACAACTGGCACTCTACACATGTAAAAGCAATGCTTCAAGTATTTATATGTCCAAAAGTAGTTTTACACAGATATGGAAGGCAACTGTCAAAGCAAAACTGTTATAGAAATATCTTCTGTGTTGGCTTTTTTCTAGACTTGTGGATAATGCGAATCAATACAACAATGCTACTTGGAGAAACAATAGTCAGCTATTTGTCCTGTATAAACAGACAGGCCTGGGCATTGCAGAGGTATCCATCTTAGACAAAGCTGCCACACAGAGGAACAGTGCGAGGTTCTTCGATGTACAGGCGCCACGTTGTCATTAATCTTTGTTGATTTTCTCAAAGGGTTGTGTAGCATTTGGTCGGCCTTGAGAGAAGGAGGGAGGGAAGAAGGGATTGAGAACTAAAAAGAGAGCGCTGGAAATTCAATCACGCTGTGCAACGCTGAGCTATTCATGGTTCAAAATTGTTGAGAAAACTCTTAAACTAATGACCCACTGTGGGATCCTTTAAGCAATCCAAATTCACATGTTAAGAATCAAATATGTTAGTATATCGTAGAAGTTACACACCCAAATTATATAAATATCGTACACCCGGAATGGGTGACAAAATGTACAAATGAATGACGTAACTCTTTGCAGTTCTTACACTTTCAACACAGGTTTCAATTTAGAAACATTGAAGTTCAACATGCAAGCAGAATTGTTGATGTGAATGAAAAAGGCAACCGGTAAGCTTATGTGTGTTGTGCAACAATGGGTGACAACATCACAGCGAAACAGAATGGGAATGAGGAAGCCGATGAAGGAGCACAAAAACAATGATCTGATATTTGTGACATTGTTTTTGACCATGTTATTATTCATGAAAAGACAATGAGGGAAGCTGGTCTGAGTAGACACAAACCTGAATGGGGCATCAATTGTCCAGACTTCAGAAATGAAAATACGATGCTTACTATAAACTTATCTGACTAACCTGTTTTCTGTACTTTATTCTGAAACCTATTCCTATTCCTGTGTACGCCCTAAATTTTTTCTAATGGTATTCTTTGGCTATTATTCACAATTCTGTTTTGGTAATTTCAAGTGTTTGCAAAAACCCGAATACGAAAGCAATTGTCTTCATACTTTAGCACACCCTTTGAAATAATGTACAATCAATAGCATCATGCAGAGTGTACAATTCTTAGGGAAAATTCTGTAATGCTTTAGGGCTATTGATTCATTAATTACTTTTTGCCGGACCACGTAGGCGGGTCTGGCAAAGAACAGTGAATGTGACTGACTGACTGACTGACTGACTATTGTTAAATAGCATAGTGGTTAGAGACAGACTGCCATGTAGGTGACTAGTGTTCAATCCTTGCCTTGGGCAGAACAAAGAATGCATAAAAACGTGTTTAGGATAGACAAAAACGTGTGCATCAACCCTGTTATACCTGTTGTTGGTTTGGATGTTAGCTAATGCAGGGAAGTAGTTTTGAGAACTGTGGAGTTTCGACTAATCGGTTTAACAATGCAGAACACTCTGTACATGTATAACCTAGTGGTTAAAGAATGTTATATTGGAGACCCCAGATCGAATCCAGTGAGGGCAACATTAGTTCCTTCTAATTGTGATCTGGCTAAACTAGGCTTGCCTGCTTCCCTTTCTTGTTACAGTCTTTTAAATTCCTCTCAGGAGAGTGCAATGGGTATTGAGTGGTGTCACTCTACTTGATGCTGTTGATTGACATCTGAGGGGAAAACTTAATTTATATGACAGATTAGGGTCTTATGTAGAATGTTTCATATTGTGTGAGAAGTTAGTGGTTTGTTGAATGTGGTGGGTGTTTTAAGATTTGTATTTATAGTGTTGAGAAAATGTTGTATATATTCAGGAAATGTGTGCTGGATTGTTTATGCCCTGGTGCTCTTTTCATTTCGCACACTGTCTCTCAGAAGAAGCAGCATGGTTCAAAGTGTCTGGTGCCAGCATTACACGTGCGTGTAGATTGGGGCGTTCCACCTTCACGCTCCTATTGGCCACTCATTGAACTCATCAAGTGAATAGGTATTTTCATTAGCACTGCTGTGTGATCTTCTCCCTTATCACGTCAGTTCAATGTATCGATCGGCCGGCCTCACCCCCCCAACCCATTTCGCCCGACACCATCTTCCTCTTTCGCAGCAGGTCAGAGGGCTGGACCAGAGGTTCAGTCTGGGACTTTCTGGCCCCAAATATGGACTAAGCTCTTCGTTAATCTTTCAACAGAAAAGTAGACCTGGCCTTTAATTAAACGCGTCCTATCACTTCATCCCCAGAGCACTCTGGACCCATTGGGTCGATGCACTCCCAATCGAATGCATCACGGCTGATGGGGACCCACTATCCTCGCACCACCAATCAATGACGTGTCACTCAGCATACAAAACTATTTTTTCCACTTTTTACAGCTACCTGTTTTGCTTTTTCTCTCAATCAACCTCTCCCTCTCGCCGTCTCTTTCTTGCTCATGCTCTCGTAGGCCCTCTTGCTCGCATGGCTTGTTTTCATGGCTCTCTTGACCTTCGTAATCTGCCTCATTTGCCCCAGCTGCCTATCTGACATTAAGCACAACGTTCCTATTATCGGTTTTCCATGTACTTGGTATAGGGTTTGTTTAAGTTCAGTTACATGGTTATGCATTCCCATATAGATACTTGCTCTGAGAATAGGCCCAGTTCAACATGATGTGATGATGCACCTGCCTGGCAGACCTGACAAAGCAAACAGTCATAGAACATCGCTCGAAAAGGATTTCAAATAGTATTCAGACCTAGGTCTGGTAAGGTATTGGTCTTGGAAAAAGGACAGTCGTCATCAGTTGAGTTGTCAGATAGAGACGAGGGCACCTGCCCAGCAGCTCCTGTTATAAAGTGTTCAGGCGTAGAATTCTGAAGTGAACAGATTCGGAACGCAGCATGACACTCATTAGCATGTTATTTGCAGACGTGTGTCCCTTTCAGAATCATTCATTATGGATCTGTACATAGCACAAGGAGTATGACAGTGTGCCACCTGTTGTAGGGCGTGTCCCAAAACGCCGTTCACCCTTCACAGACAACATGCAAGCCTCTAGTGAGGAAAAGTGGTGTATACAGTATAGGCTAAGAGGGAGGGCATTTGGGAGGCAGACATAAAAAGTAGCCACTTTCTGGACATACATCCTCTCTCCTGACAGCTCCTTTAGTTGAACGTTAATAGAAACATAATATTTCTTTTTTTTCCATTACCTACCATGAATTGAATTGAAATGGTCGTGCTAAGTGCTGGCTTGTCAGTCAGCCACTGCACTGTTGATTAACATCATTGTGTGTGTGTGTGTGTGTGTGTGTGTGTGTCATGTCAGTGTGACAGCAGGTAATAGGCAGTGGATCAACATAAACATTCTGACATGTATGATTACCAACACGTGCACACAGAAAAAACAGAAACACCATAAGTAAATACAAATATGAACTCTAAAAATGTCTAAACTTGTGACAATAACACAGTGACAGCTATGTGAAAGGAGCATTTCTGTGATTGAGGAGTCACTCTCTCTCGTACAGGCACACGCACTCACCAGGTGTAGCTCAGAGCTTCTCAGTAACTTCAATGGTAGAGCAGAGGGTGAGATCGGTGTGAAGCATTTATTAAACGCACATTTATTATACAAGTTTCTCCATTAAACCACAGATTCTGGATTCTGAGAACATAGAAAATATGAGTTTTCATCTTTTCATGAATTCAGATATTCAATCAGCATTTAGAAATGACCAATGGGATTGAATGGTTGATTGTTCTTTTAAATTTGCTTTGCCTTTGATCTACTTGGAACACACAGGACCATCGGGAAAGAAAGACATATAATGTATATCAGCTACAGTGGAGGGATAGAAACGGAAATTTAGATGATATATATATACAGTTCCGGAAAAAATTAAGAGGACACTGCACCTTTTTCTTTCCTTTCCAACAAAGTTGAAAGAACAGAAGGGTTCAAATTAAGAGACCACAGCAAATTGAACGCTTCTGTTTGTCACTCAAAACATTTCAACTTTTTTGGAAAGGAAAAATAAAGGTGCAGTGGCCTTTTAATTTTTTGCTCTGGCTGCCTGGTAACTTTAGGCCACTGTGGACAACCCCAGCCTGGTGATTTTAGGAACAGGGTCCTGAAAAAACAGGCCAGCCTGTTCAGTCTGGGTGAACAACCAGCAGAACTCAGAGAAGACCAAGGAGAACACCTAGCAGAACACAGAACACCAGGGAGAAGACCAGGGAGAACACCTAGCAGAACGTAGAAGATTATTTGGCGTTAAGAAAGGAGTCAAAATTGAGATAGAGAACACCTTGATTCTTGATTATTCCACCATTTCTGCATTAGAAAGTTGAGACAAAGCTGAACCTTTCAGAACAGAGAGCTGGAGAGATGCATGTGAATGTCATTGCCTTCTTTGCCTTCTTATTGAGTCAACAGGTGATTTATTTTCAGGTTGGTTGTAAAACACTGGGGGCATACCAAATAGCACTCTATTAACTTCAGAAGGACAATACGGCTCTCGTCAGATGTAGTTCTCCCCTTAGGGAATAGGGGGGATATTTGAGCCAAGCATGTCGGTTGATAAACTGTGTAGAGAGCGGGAGTGCTGATCAATGTCAGTTGGTGTGTGAATGGTGTCCCTGACCTTTACAAGTCCTAGCAGGATGAGGAAAGCAGAGTGCCGAGGTTCGGCTCTGTTGTCATAGCATCTGGATTCTCTCTTGTTACTACAGACAGAAAAACTTGGCCTCGTTACAGTGTATGTGCAACAAGGACATCTGAGGACATGTTTGCCCATGAGTAAAAAGGCTATTTTTGAATTAGTGATTAGGTTTGGAATTAGAATTTGGAGTTAGGGTTAGGGTTAGGTCTATAAGTCTAGTGTTAAAGTTAGATTTCGGGTAAGGGTTATGGTTTCGATGCTTTTTTAGGTTTTTTGCAATCCAACCTGGAGGACATGAAGGAAAGCAACATGGCTATGTTTGCAGGTGTGTGAGTGTGCATTCGTACAGCATGTGTGTATGCCAGCCTCGCTGTCTGTGTGTGCGTGTGTGTTGAATGATAGGGCCTTGCCCTCTGCGTTCAGACCAAGGCACTTAGCGCTAGCTAGCCGAAAAAATCTTGTCTCTTCTCTCTCCTTGTGAAAAGAGGCTATTAAATGGGCTTGTCGTGAGAAAAGCACTCTCAAGGTTGTTGCAGCCAAGATATTTCACCAGGAGTCATTGGCGGTGGCTTGTGACAGGTCTGCGGCTGATTCTTCATGACACAACCCTCAGTGCTACCCTCAGTGATCAAAACGCTGATATGTTCTTCCCCATAGGAGACCTTTTCAAATATACAGGGTACTTGCTGAATATATGACAGCCGTTTAATAGTGCAAATAGAAAAGAAATTCTCCCACACTCTCTGTCCCTCCATCTTGGTCCAGCTCCTTTCATCCACACGTTTCATTGCCTCTGTGTATTGGCCTATGTGCCTCCAGGCACAGATAAAACCAAAGCTCTAGAAAGTTCTCTCTTTGACAATATCCAGGGCTTGCCCCTTTTCTCTCCAAAACAACATAACTGGCTCTTTTTGTGACCACTAAGATACTAGTCAATGGCCAGGATACCGAAGTAAATCTGAAATGTCTCCTATATTTGCTATACACAAACATTAACAATACACTAGTAAAACCCGTTTATCCCCACAAAGCTGGAGAGCTGGACAGTAGTGGACTGGTTCATGTTAATTTGCACATTCTGGATTCACAAAGAACAGACAAAAAAATATATGATTTGCCTTACACTGCGTTGACACCCATACATAATTTGACAGGCAAGTTCCATTAAATGCACTGCACAAATGGTCAAACAACACACCATTCATGTCCATATCAGGCAGACCGATATTCACTGAAAATGATCTCTTTTAAAGATTTAAAGGAATCCGAAATCAAGGCCCTAAGAGATGACTTCATTGTTTTTAGATTCCTCCACATCAGACAATTAGAACAGTTGTAACACACTTCAGTGTAGAATTCAGCTTATGGCTGTTGACATCACAAGAACCTCTCTGAGCCAGTGGACATTCTAACAGTGTACTGCCTGCATTCATTGTATAATGGTATAACGCTTTATGTTTAATGTATAGTTTGGACTTTATTCAATAAACAATATTCGTTTTAACATCCAAACATCAGATGGCAGGTACTGGTATGTCTGCAAGCTAAGAGGTATCAAAAAACTCCTGTTTTCTGCTTTCAATTGTTTTAAAAAGCTGCACCCTAGAGGACCTGTAGCCCTATGACTTCTAACTCCAACTGGCAAATGTGGCTGGAGACAAGGGGGATTCAGGGTCAGCACTTTTAACAGAAGCCATGATTGCTTATTTACACACAGGAGCCACACCATAAAAGGATCAGTGTAAGCAGTGGAATTCCCTACTGAAGCATCTCTTCAGACTGACTCTCTCCAGGATTCAGCTACAAGCTACTGTGGGTACGCCACACTAGTTATGGGATGGTTTATTGCACTAAGCATGCTTTCCCCGTAGAGAAGCCTCTCCTCTTGTTAGGGATTTTGTTCTTCATGCAGTCAAGTTGCACTTCAAAGCCTACAGACGAGACTGTATAGCGTAGTGGTTTCTCACAACCTGACTGAACAACTGGTTCTCTAAACTGGAAAGCAAGCTCTTTAGTTTAAATAGGCAGAACTTCATGAGTAGTTAAATATTGGGTACTAACTCTATAAGAGCATGCATTTACTGCCTTAGCACTGTCCGCCCCAGCTCCGCGGTTCCGCGGAGCTGGCTCCTGCGGCATACTGTTATTAATAGATTATGAAGTTATATAAATTTCCCTTACCGTTAAGCGGCTAATTCCAATGAAGCGATTGACGTAGTTTTTGTTTACGTACGTGCCCCACAGCCTACGTAAGAAAATCACCAGGTTGCACCAAAATGGTGGCCGT
>JACXGJ010013558.1:0-16079 GCA_016801105.1 Esox niger | reverse complement strand
TGGTGAGGAGAGGGAGAGAGGAGGTGGTGAGGAGAAGGAGAGAGGAGGTGGTGATGAGAGGTAGCGCTCTACTAGCCAGACTAAATCCTCTCTCCATTTAGTATTCAAAGCGCCACATCTGGTCTAGCCTTGCTAGTTGCTTCGCTGTCTGCTCAGTGCCTCATGACGTTGCTCCATACTGCAGGAGGGAAAAGGATTTGGCACTTTAATAAATTATTCAGATATTCTGACATTACTGAGTACGCCGGCTGCTGTCATTTATATGGACTGACATAAGTTAGACTCTATTATGCCTTTTACTACAATACATTATAGTCTGGTATTTAACATGCTATAAATAGCCTGGTTCTGCAATATTTAATCCAACCCTGTAATTTCAACTAGACCTTACAAAGAGACTGATTTTCTCTACTGCTGATGTTCAGACAGAGGAAAAAAAGTATTTGATTCACTGATGATTTTGTATGTTTGCCCACTAACAAAGAAATTACCAGTCTATAATTTTAGTGGAATGTTAATTTGAACAGTGAAAAACCCAAAATCCAGAAAATCGCATGTCAAAAATTGAATACATTTAATTGCATTTTAATGAAGGTAAAATGTATTCAACCCCTCTGTAAAACATGACTTAGTCCTTGGTGGTAAAACCCTTTTTGGCAACACAGAGGTCAGACATTTCTTGTAGTTGGCCATCAGGTTTGCACACATCTTAGGAGGGATTTTGTCCCACTCCTCTTTGCAGATCTTCTCCAAGTCATTAAGGTTTCGAGGCTGATGCTTGGCAACTCTATCCTTCAGCTCCCTCCACAGATTTTCTATGGGATTAAGATCTGGGGACTGGCTAGGCCACTCCAGGACCTTAATGTGCTTCTTCTTGAGCCACTCCTTTGTTTCCTTGGCTATGTGTTTCTAGTCATTATCATTTTGCAATACCCATCCATGAGCCTTTTTCAATGCACTAGCTGAGGGCAGGAGATTCTCATTCATGATTTGACCACACTTGGCCCCGTCAATCATCCCTTTGATTTTGTGAAGTTGTCCTGTCCCCTTAGCCGAAAAACACCCCCAAAGCATAATGTTTCCACCTCCATGTTTGATGGTGGGGATGGTGTTCTTGGGGTCATAGGCAGCATTCCTCCTTCTCCAAACAAACACATCAAGTTGAGTTGATGCTAAAGAGCTCGATTTTGATCTCATTTGACCATTTCACCCAGTTCGCTGAAATTTTCAGATGTTCATTGGCAAACTTCAGACGGGCCTTTAAATGTGCTTTCTTGAGCAGGGGTACCTTGTGGGAAGTGCAGGATGTCAGTCCTTCACGGCAAAGTGTGTTACCAATTGTTTTCTTGTTGACTATGGTCCCAGCTGCCTTGAGATCATTGACAAAATCATCCTTACCGTTCTCATGATCATTGCAACTCCACAAGGGAAGATCTTGCATGGAGCCCCAGATTGAGGGAGATTGGCAGTTCTTCTGTGTTTCTTCCATTTGCAAAAAATCGCACCCACTGTTACCTTCTCACTGAGCTGCTTGGCAGTGGTCTTGTAGCCCATTTCAGCCTGGTGTAGGTCTGCAATCTTGTCCCTGACATCCTTGGACAGCTCTTTGGTCATGGCCATGGTGGAGAGTTTGGAATATGATTGATTGATTGCTTTGGTGGACACGTGTCTTTTATACAGGTAACAAGCTGAGATTAGGAGCACTCCCTTTAAGAGTGCTTATCTGGGAGCCAGAAATGTTTCTGATTGAGAGGGGATCAAATACTTATTGGATTCTAGATTTTATTTTGTTATTCTGTCTTTCACTTTTCAAATAAACCTACCTTATCTTAAATTGATACACGGATCATTGTCAGTGGGCAAATGTTCAAAATCAGCAGGGGATCAAATACTTTTTCTCTCGGCCGATAGACTCCAAAATGGCTTGTAGATCTAGGCCTCTTTGTGTAGGCTAATGTGTAATTTTTATTTGGAACATATTTGTTTAATAGTCTGTTTTATACAGCCTAGTTACAATATGTTCTTTAAATGCTTAGTACTTTTCTGCCAAAGGGGTGTCACAAATCCTTTATTTTTATTGTTAGGCAACGTGCAAGTTAATGATGTTTCTGCTCTACACCTATTTAATTTTGTATATTTTGTTTAAAAGGCATGTAGCCTATGTTGAATGGTAAGTTCCCCTGTGAGTAGGACTGGTTTTTAAATGAGCAATCGGGAAAGGCGTGGAGTGTTGGAGCAATGCACAACAACCACTCCAAGAGTGATGAATGGAATTTCATGCATCTCAACAGCCCTCACAAAGGCACATCCCAGAAGACGCAAAATTGTGGTTGCTACAAAATGTGCATTTACAAAATACTGACTAAAGTCTGTTTTTATGACTAAAAAAGATTGCTGGATATATTTTTTATCAACAATTTTATTCCTCAACCAAACAAAATGTGGAAAAAGTGAAAAGATGTCTGAATACTTTCTGATGGCACTGTAGTTACATACATTTATTTAATAATTTAATATTCATACAGTATTTTATTTTTAAATGAATGCTTGGTTTGGGTAGACAGATGGCATTGTCAAATGCTTTTTCATAAGTAATTACTCCATCTGACAGTAGATAATGTGCATTCATTATAGAGGTAAGTTGAAATCAGGGTCCTGTCTGCTATATTTACTGTATCTTCAATCAGTCACAGGAAAAATCACATCCCTACAAAAAATTGTTATAGATAGTATTTATTAATCACTAGGAACAGTTTTTGCCTTTCTGGTAAAAGCAGAATTGTCGCCCAACACATTACCTGGAACTGTATGAAGGCCTCTTCTCATGTTTGTAAATGCAGCTGAAATTACAACTCTGGTCCACCCAACTGCTTACTAATCCTAACTTAACCTACCAAGATGTGATGGAAATACAATCCCCCAATAGCATTAATTGCACACATTTCAAATGGGTTCTACAGAATATGGACCCTAGTTAAAGGTAGTGTACTAAATAAGGATTAGCAGATGATGTGGGAGCCTGACCTGACCACAGTAAAACAAAAAGACACTGACACAAGGCAGCCTGGCAATGCTTCCATTGTACATTGTTAAAGTTACACAGCACTTTAATATTGAACACATCTGCTTCCTTTGTACTGTAATACTGAACACATATACTTCCATCATGTTAAAATACTGCACACATCTACTTCCATTATGCTGTAATACTGAACACATTTACTTTAATTTTGCTGTCACACTGAAGACGTCTTCCATTATACTGTAATAATGAAACATATCTGCTACATTATACTGTATTACTGAACACATAAAGAACATCATTTTCTTCCATTTTACTTCAATAATGAAGACAGCCTCTTCCATTTGCAATCCAATGCAATACTTATTTCACTCATTAAAATGCAAATCAATTCACACTGAACAAAATTATAAACGCAACACTTTTGTTTTTGCCCCCATTTATCATGAGCTAAACTCAAAGATCTAAGACTTTCTCTATGTACTTAAAAGGCCTATTTCTCTCAAATATTGTTCACAAATGTGTCTAAATCTGTGTTAGTGAACACTTCTTTGCCAAGATAATTGATCCACCTTACAGGTGTGGCATATCAAGATGCTGATCAGACAGCATGAGTATTGCACAGGTGTGCCTTTGGCTGGCCACAATAAAATGACACTTGAAAATGTGCAGATTCAATGTATTCTGGGGTCCGGGGGATCCAAAAAACAGTCAGTATCTGGTGTGACCACCATTTGCCTCACGCAGTGCAACACATTTCCTTCGCATAGAGTTAATCAAGTTGCTGATTGTGAAATGTTGGTCCACTGCTCTTCAATGGCTGTGCCAAGATGCTGGATATTAGCAGGACCTGGAACACGCTGTCGTTTGTCAATCCAGAGAATCCCAAACAGGCTCAATGGGTGGCATGTCCGATGAGTATGCTGGCCAAGCAAGAACTGGGATTTTTTAAGTTTCCAGGAATTGTGTACAGACCTTTGCAACATAGAGCCGGGCATTATCATGCTGCAGCATGGGGTGATGGTCGTGGATGAATGGCACAACAATGGGCCTCAGGATCTCGTCACAGTATCTCTGTGCATTCAAAATGCCATCAATTAAATGCACCTGTGTTTGCTGTCCATAACACATGCCTGCCCATACCATAACCCCACCGCCACCATGGGCCACTCCATCCATAATGTTGATATGAGCAAAGCGCTCATCCACACGACCCCATACATGCTGTCTGCCATCTGCCCTGTACAGTGAAAACCAGGACTCATATGTAAAGAGAACAACCCTCCAAAGTGCCAGGCGCCATTGAATGTGAGCATTTGCCCACTCAAGAACTGCAGTCAGGTGGAGACCCCGATGAGGACGACGAGCACACAGATGAGCTTCCCTGAGACGGATCCTGACAGTTTGTGCAGTAATTCTTTGGTAATACAAACCGATTGTTGCAGCAGCTGTCTGGGTGGCTGCTCTCAGACGATCTTGGAGGTGAAGTTGTTGGAGGTGGAGGTCCTGGGCTGGTGTGGTGACACGTGGTCTGTGGTTGTCAGGTGGGTTGGATGTACTGCCAGATTCTCTGAAACGCCTTTGGAGACAGCTTATGGTAGAGAAATGAACATTCAATTCATGGGCAACAGTCAATCAATCAAATCAATCAATCAAATTTATTTTATAAAGCCCTTTTTACATCAGCAGTTGTCACAAAGTGCTTTCACAAAACACCGATGCCGATATCTTCAACCTATCGCAACATTAGTCAGTGGTCCCCAACCAACAAAAAATGTATTAGAGAACATCATCGGGTTAACCTAGAGTTGCATGGCAGTGTCTGTCATAGGTTAATAACGTGATTACAATTGGAGCAAAATTACACAACAAAAAACAATAAATCCGCAAAGTTGGTTGTACCTCTGACAATGACTAAGGAGAAGATAGCTTAAATATTAAATTTGGGATCTTTGAGACTCATTTATTATCATCCTTAATATTCCAAAGTAAGAAACGTTAGCTACAGTAAATATTGAGGGAGTGCTAGACATACCCGGGGGGTGGGGACTGGCTCAAATGAATGAAATCAAAAGATTTGTTCTTTTTACTGAATGATTCCGAAAATATTTGGAAAATATTTGGATCTGTAAAGTGAGTCGAACTTCCCATCACTAAGCTGTGTGCAATAAGTTCCAGCAGTTTTCAGCGGTGCTAACAAAATAGCGCCACAAAATTGTTTTCTAATGATAAAATAGCGTTTTAAATGAATCCATTGGAACACAGGACTGATGGTTGCTGTTAATGGCCCTCAGTTTGTCAATATTCCAAAGAAATATCCTACTTCCAGCATTTAGAACATTAACAGTGTCTACACTGTACACTTGTAAGCATTTCGGATACATTTTATGTAAGAATTTGAAAAAAAGTGTTAATTCCTTTTAATTTTGATGATTATGACAGAGAACTAATGAAAACCCCCAAATCAGTATCTCAGAAAATTTGAATAATTTAATCAGCTAATTAACTCAGAACACTTGCAAAGGCCTTTAAATGGTCTCTCAGTCAAGTTCTGTAGGCTACACAATCATGGGGAAGACTGCTGACTTGACAGTTGTCCAAAAGATGACAATTGACACCCAGCAAAAGGAGGGCAAGACACAAAAGGTAATTGTTAAAGAGGCCGACTGTTCACAGAGCTCTGTGTCCAAGCACATTAACAGAGAGGCGAAGGGAAGGAAAAGATGTGGTAGAAAAAAGTGTACAAGCAATAGGGAGAGAGGATTGTGAAACAAAACCCATTCAAAAATGTGGGGGAGATTCACAAAGAGTGGACTGCAGCTGGAGTCAGTTCTTCAAGAACCACCACGCACAGACGTATGCAAGACATGGGTTTCAGCTGTCGCATTCCTTGTGTCAAGCCACTCTTGAACAAGACACAGCGTCAGAAGCGTCTCACCTGGGCTAAAGACAAAAAGGACTGGACTGCTGCTGAGTGGTCCAAATGTTCTCTGATGAAAGTACATTTTGCATTTCCTTTGGAAATTGGCCAGCAAACTCGCCAGCCCTTAACCCTATAGAAAATCTATGGGGTATTGTGAAGAGGAAGATGCGATATGCCAGACCCAACAATGCAGAAGAGCTGAAGGCCACTATCAGAGCAACCTGGGCTCTCATAACACCTGAGCAGTGCCACAGACTGATCGAAACCATGCCACGCCACATTGCTGCAGTAATTCAGGGGCCCCAACTAAGTATTGAGTGCTGTACATGCTCATACTTTTCATGTTCATACTTTTCAGTTGGCCAACATTTCTAAAAAATCTTTTTTTGTATTGGTCTTAAGTAATATTAAAATTTTCTGAGATACTGATTTTGGGGTTTTCATTAGTTGTCAGTTATAATCATCAAAATTAAAAGGAATGAACACTTGAAATATATCAGTCTGTATGGAATGACTGTATACATTATGCTAGTTTCACTTTTTGAATGGAATTACTGAAATAAATCAACTTAGATTTATGTTAACTTTCCTTTGTAATGTTGTTGTGAGTACGTTATTATTTCTTTGGTACCTATAATGTCATTGATTTGGGCTTTGTGATGTCTATTTTTGTTGCTGCGTCCTGTCATACTGCATTATGGTACTGTACATCCTTGATGGTTTTATTCGCTGTGTGTTCATGTTTCTCTAATTTGTCTTGTATGCCTCTTGTTAAATCACTTTTTTCCAGTGTCACTGTGAAAATGGGATGGTTACGTCGAATGATAATAGGCTAATAGCCCATAGAATTAGGCAGCCATACATGCTACAAATATTAGCTTTCCATCCATCGTACTGAAGTTACTAATCATTATAGGTAAGTAGGATAAACTTCGGTAGCAACAGTCAGACTGTACATTAGAGATTAATCAGCAACAGTCAGACTTCTGATTTTCATATGCTGCCTTCAAAATAAAGGTCAGTGGTATGTCTATTTGTGTTATGTAGGCTACATTTTCAAAAGAAAACTATTAATAATATTATTATAAATGAAACAAAATTACAGTTTCAATAGTACTTAAAATAGGTTAAAGAATATCATTAGATAGCGCACACTGACAACTGGTTAGAGCTTCTGTAAGCAAATGATCTATTTTGATGTTAAATCCTATTTTGATGTTATTGTTTATTATTTTCATGTGCTCATTTGCTTTGGAGATTGATTGTAATACATCCAACAACACTAGACGTGTTCACACTGTACCATAGCATAGGGAAAAGAAGGTCCTAAGCACTGGGATATGGGCCTCCAAAGCCCAGGGCTAGGCAAGTGTTCTCACTTGCATATTTTGAAGTGGGAAAGCACTACCTTTAGCCTAGAGCTAGCTTGCCATGCGCTGGAGCAGGGTGGGCTCCGAGTTTTAAGGGCTAGCCCCAGAAAAACGCTGACAAAATAACCAGTGTAAAACGGAGTAAAGAATCATAGAAACCACGTCTAATGTCCAATCACAAAACCTGCCCTTTCACCTAATTTACATACGCATGTGTTGCGCAAAGTTTTGTTGTATTATTATACCTGCTAAATCTTAGTGAAGTAGTTTTTGCAGCTTGCTTTGGATGTAAATCCAGAAAATATGTCGAAAGAATGAAGGTTGACTAAAGTTTTTCTCTATGTTTGCATAGTTTTAAGAAAGTTGTTAAGCCTAAGG
This sequence comes from Esox niger, assembly GCA_016801105.1. Lineage (NCBI taxonomy): Eukaryota > Metazoa > Chordata > Actinopteri > Esociformes > Esocidae > Esox > Esox niger. The sequence continues at coordinate 8,386 of JACXGJ010013558.1, read as the reverse complement.
AAATAAAAGAAATTCTGAACTCGTCTCATATTCATCTTTTGATCTTAAACCCAAATGTCTTCAATGACCATCAAAAACAAAGGAATTTGCCTTACCGTTCCAATACCTTTGGAGGGACTGTATGCCTGGACTGTATTTTGTTAATGACTCCTTGAGTTGGACCTTCCTGAAACCATCTCCTAAGCTGCATCTATACATGTACTGTGTTCTGTAATGGTATTTATTCTTTCTTTGCATGTAGAACGGGACAGGAAGCCATCTGGCAGTGGTGGGCGTTTTGCATAAAAAAATGTATGCAATGTAAAAACATTTTTTAAAGGGTTACAGCTTTTCTTTTTCTTCCAGCAATAATACTATTTCTCTTCAGAAACTGTAATGAAATCACTGGGGATTATTAATTCAAAATTCATCAGATATGGAAGCATTTGGAAACATTTCTGTTGAGACTAATGTTTTATTCATTAGATAGGTCTGTCAGCTGTCAGCTTCATTTCCTCTACTCTTTCTCTCACACACACACACACACACACACACACACACTTAGTGTGTTCCTCAGTTTCTGCTCTCTCTCCCCCGTACTTCTCCCTGTTCCTTTGTCTGGGCACGATCTATCATAACTAAACCATCGATGAATCGGTCAGGGTTAGGAGAATTTTCTTTAGTTATTGGTGACCATAATCATGCCGTTTCAGCCACCTTCTGGTTGTCTAATGTACTCTTTTCGTTCTGGCTCTCGCAGCCATTGGTCTACAAGTGAATAAAACATTCATATACAACATGTTTTTCTGTGGTAGCTTGTTCTAAATATGCTGTGTTGTGTCCTACAAGGCAGCCTATTACCTACAAGGTCAAAGCTGCTGTCACATTGGGTGTTTAGTGGTGGAGAGGACGGACCAGGGGCAAGACCAGGCGCAGGCAGGGTAGCAAGTGGTGTACTCTTTCATTTAAACAAACAGAAAACAACAGAAAAGAAAACACAGAGTACTGGGGCAAACTACTAACTGAAGTAAACACAAAGAAACGACACTCACCACATATATCTGGACACTGCGACATGGAACAATGACTAACAACTGAGGGGAGCAGAGGAGAAACATTCAAACACATACTAATGGATTGATTGGGACCTGATGTGAACAATGATCGACAAGACAAGACAAATGAATGGGACCGGGATGAGTTCATGACTGTTGGAAAGATGGAGAATGCGTGAGATGGCGAAGCAGTCTGTCACCTCACCGTCACAGTTGTGCACTATACAGGGACACAGTACTATTTGAGATGCATTTAGGGATAATTAACATTGTTACTTTGGTGTTGGATTGAAAATCATTTATGACATGACCCCCAGGAGTCATATCAACTGATATAATAATGTTGTTGAACAAATGGTCCTATATCCTCAGCTTGCATCAGTGTTTTGGTAACATAAGTCATGCATAAAATTAATGCTAAATGCAGTTTATTATGTTAAAGGGATGGCTCCTCCTAAAAAAGATAACATATTGTTTAAAAGATTCACTTGCCAAATTTATTCCAGAATGCATTTCTTCCAAACATACATAATTTAGCTCTGTCCCAAACTGTAATTAGCACACTTAGCGTTGTCCAAATTCCTGAATGAGAACTGTCCACCCCACTACAGCAAAGCTGCATTGCAAGCAGAAAACTACTCCAAAACACTTCAGACTACATTCAGTAATCTGTCGCGGTAACATCATGACAGCGGAATTTGGTCAATCCAAACAGGCATCAGCGAACAATTTCCTACAGCCACTCAACACAGCTTCATTTCTGTGAAATGTTACCTCCAGAAGCTATATGAGGTGAGAGTTTCGATAGATGGCCCATTATTGTGAATATCGTTGGTGGACTTCAGTTGTATTTTTATAGTTGTTGAAAATGCTGCAATCATGTTTTGTTAGCAAAGAAAGTTACAAAGGACCTGGCAGAGGAGGCTTGGTGTTTTACTCGTTACCATATCTTAATCCATAACACTTCATTCTACAATTGATATACGATTTAGTTAGATATGCAAGTCAATTGACTTTTGTAAAAGCTACTTAAGTGGTTAAATAAATGAAATAATGTACATTTAGAGTCTACCATTGTCTGATTAGCTTTGTTGACGTCAATTCAATAAAAACATTTCCAATCAACGTTCGTGCACAAAAAACAATGGAACAGACAGTTGGCTACATTCAAGGGGTTTAGCAGATTAGCTCGGTTCAGTATGCCTGATGCATACTGATTAGATGGTTCACCAACCCCGTCATCTTCAACTGATGTCCTAGCCTTTAGTTCAGTCAATTTATCCTCTGTGTGTTCTCGTTCGAACAATGAAGGTTCTGTCCCCCAGAAGTCTTCTTCCTGGTCATAGTCAGACATGATAGATATGTACAGTGGGGAGAACAAGAATTTGATACACTGCTGATTTTGTAGGTTTTCCTACATACAAAGCATGTAGAGGTCTGTAATTCTTATCATAGGTACACTTTAACTGTGAGAGACGGAATCTAAAACAAAAATCCAGAAAATCACATTGTATGATTTTTGAATAATTAATTTGCATTTTATTGCGTGACATAAGTATTTGATACATCAGAAAAGCAGAACTTAATATTTGGTACAGAAACCTTTTTACAATTACAGAGATCATACGTGTCCTGTAGTTCTTGACTAGGTTTGCACTCTCCCCCATACAGACCTTCTCCAGAACCTTCAGGTTTCGGGTCTGTCGCTGGGCAATACAGACTTTCAGCTCCCTCCAAAGATTTTCTATTGGGTTCAGGTCTGGACACTGGCTAAGCCACTCCAGGACCTTGAGATGCTTCTTACTCCTTAGTTGCCCTGGCTGTGTGTTTCGTGTCGTTGTCATACTGGAAGACCCAGCCACGACCCATCTTCAATGATCTTACTGGGGGACGGAGGTTGTTGGCCAAGTTCTCGCGATACATGGCCCTCATCCATCCTCCCCTCAATGCGGTGCAGTCGTCCTGTCCCCTTTGCAGAAAAGCAACCCCAAAGAATGATGTTTCCACCTCCATGCTTCACGGTTGGGATGGTGATCTTGGGGTTGTACTCATCCTTCTTCTTCCTCCAAACATGGCGAGTGGAGTTTAGACCAAAAAGATCTATTTTTGTCTCATCAGACCACATGACCTTCTTCCATTCTTCCTCTGGATCATCCAGATTGTCATTGGCAAACTTCAGACGGGCCTGGACATGTGTTGGCTTGAGCAGGGGGACATTGCGTGCGCTGCAGGATTTTAATCCATGATGGCGTAGTGCGTTACTAATCGCATCTTCCTCTTCACAATACCCCATAGATTTTCTATAGGGTTAAGGTCAGACGGGTTTTCTGGCCAATTAAGAACAGGGATACCATGGTCCTAAAACCAGGTACTGGTAGCTTTGGCACTATGTGCAGGTGCCAAGTCTTGTTGGAACATGAAATCTGCATCTCCATAAAGTTGGTCAGCAGCAGAAAGCATGAAGTGCTCAAAAACTTCCTGGTAGACGGCTGCGTTGACCTTGGACCTCAGAAAACACAAGGGACCAACACCAGCAGATGACATGGCACCCCAAACCCTCACTGACTGTGAAAACTTTACACTGGACTTCAAGCAACTTGGATTCTGACTCTTACTCCAGACTCTGGGACCTGGATTTCCAAAGGAAATTCAAAATGTACTTTCATCAGAGAACTTAACTTTGGACCACTCAGCAGCAGTCCAGTCTTTTTTGTCTTTAGCCCAGGCGAGACGCTTCTGACGCTGTGTCTTGTTCAAGAGTGGCTTGACACAAGGAATGTGACAGCTGAAACCCATGTCTTGCATACGTTTGTGCGTGGTGGTTCTTGAAGCACTGACTCCAGCTGCAGTCCACTCTTTGTGAATCTCCCCCACATTTTTTAATGGGTTTTGTTTCACTATCCTCTCCATGGTGCAGTTATCCCTATTGCTTGTACACTTTTTTCTACCACATCTTTTCCTTCTCTTTGCCTCTCTATTAATGTGCTTGTACACAGAGCTCTTTTAACCTTTTCACAATATTCTAATTTTCTGAGATACTGATTTGGGGTTTTTCATCAGTTATAATCACCAAAATTAATAGGAATGAACACCTGAAATATATCAGTCTGTGTGGAATGACTGTATACATTATACAAGTATCACTTTGTGAATGGAATTACTGAATTAAATCAGCTTTTTGATGATATTCTAATAGTGTGACCAGCACCTGTAGTTAATACACTATGGAGACTGGAGAACGTAAATACATTATAGCTACTGGAGTACTTAAAATCATTAGAGATAATGGAGTAAATAAATACATTATAGCTACTAGAGTACTTACATTCATTTGAGATAATGGAGTAGATAAATACATAATAGCTACTGGAGTACTTGCATTTATTTGAGATAATGGAGTAGATACATACATAATAGTTACTGGAGTACTTAAATTCCTTAGAGATAATGGAGTAGATAAATACATTATAGCTACTGGAGTACTTAAATTCATTAGAGATAATGGAGTACTAAACACCTTATGAAAAATTGGGATTTAAATGCCTCAGGGAGAATTGGATTTGAAATACATTACTGGGTTGTGGCTGTAACTATAGATCCTGAAGTACTAAATACTTTAGGGGAATAAAGACTAGCTAGTTACATGGGAATAGATATGAGGTTGATCTGAGGATGTATTGTGTTTCTTTCTGGGTAAAGCAGTGTGGGTGGAAAGACTCTTAAGGAGCTTCAAGGCATAAAATCTGTACAGTACTGCATGTTGTCTTCTACTATTGAATTAATTTACAAAGCTGTTGTTTTGACGCAAACATGATGGAATATCACTGAATGCATTTATAAAGTGAATGTTAATAGAGAATTAAATATGATGGAAATATATCGCTGTTACAACCCTGACCGTATAAACCTAATTAAAGACACTGAAGTCAGGTAGTTTCAACAAACAGTTAGTCAGCAGTGTGCAGGCTGTTTCAACAAACAGCTAGTCAGCAGTGTGCAGACGGTTTCAAACAACAGCTAGTCAGCAGTGTGCAGACTGTTTCAACAAACAGCTAGTCAGCAGTGTGCAGGCTGTTTCAAACAACAGCTAGTCAACAGTGTGCAGGCTGTTTCAAACAACAGCTAGTCAACAGTGTGCAGACTGTTTCAACAAGCAGCTAGTCAGCAGTTTGCAGGTTGTTTCAAACAACAGCTAGTCAGCAGTGTGCAGGCTGTTTCAACCAACAGCTAGTCAGCAGTGTGCAGGCTGTTTCAAACAACAGCTAGATAATAATATGCATGTTGCTTGGATGTGTAGAGAGAATAACTGGCAGCATTTCCGTTAGCTCCTTGACTGATGTGTTAGCCTTGGTTAGGATTTCGGTCTTTGCCAATCTGATATGCTTGGTTATGTCATCCTCCATCAAAGTAGTATCAGGTTTATAGTTTGCCACGTTTCTTCTTTCTCTCATCCTATCGTGGTTTTAGGGCTATTTCTTGTATTTTGGTTAGCCCTAATGCTGGTGTTGTGGTTAACTACCCTGGGTTCATTTACACACATTTCATTCTGAGTCAGTGGACCGTACCTGTTTTGCAGTGAGAGTTCAGGTGGTGGATTGAGGGTTAATGCTCTCTTACTTGATTTCTTACTGGATTTGCCTCTGCGGCGCACGACGTCAGACCAAGTCCCTGCTGGAGTTGATGCCTCTAGTCTAGTCCCGTTTGGCCAGTAAAATGTTTCATTGGGGAAGGCTGGTTTGAGAGCGGTTAATCCAGTGGCGTTTGCACATGTCCGAGGGAGAGTGTCAGCCAGGTCCGTGGCTGAGTAGTCAAGATTTGAAGTAATCCCATGTATACCAATCTGTGTCTGGCCATTAGCATTTTTTAGCTCAACCCCTAGAGTTGCTGCAACAGAGTCAATTAACTGTTCACTCTCATGTATTTCAAGCTGTGTTATCGTCTCATTCGCCCGCTCTGAAATTGCTTTGATCTATTTACCAGTTCTGACTGCATTCTGTCAAGTATAGGGAAATATTTAGAGCTCTCTAGCATTGAGTTAGCCTGTTGTGCTATGTTAGCATTAGCATTTGTTGATTCACTTACGGGACAAGACCCACAGTCCGACCGGAGAAGCACTCGGGTGACTAAATCTTCTAAGCCGTTGATCCATTCCTCCAACAGCTGTCTTAGCTGTCTTAGCATAATTGACTCAATGGGTTTAATCCAACATGTCTCAGGTCCAACGAACAGCCACAATCATACCTTAGATTTAGTCCTGTCGTGAGAAATAGATATTTTAGATCTAATTTCCCCGTAAGTCCTGGAATATCGGATCACTGCATTTAACCTCAAGAAAAACAGAAATGCTAATTTTAGGACCCAAGAAATAAAGAGTTTTATTGGCAGATCTCACTGTGAACCTCGATGGCTGCATGGTCGTATCCGAAAGAACTGTAAGAAATCTTGGCGTAACCCTCGACCCTGACCTCTACTTTGATGAACATATAAAATATAACTCAAGAGTTGCTTATTTTCATCTTCTAAACATTGCAAAAATCTGAGAAACGTTTCTATGTTTTGTTACGTCAAGATTAGATTACTGCAATGCTCTTTTTTCCGATTACCCTGATAAATCAATAAACTTCAATAAGTGCTGCACGCGGCTGCTAGAATCCAAATTAGAACAAAAGATTTGAAGACATTACTCCAGTACTAGCCTCTTTACACTGGCTGCCTGTTAGGGTTAGGGCTGATTTTAAGGTTTTATTGTTAACCTATAAATCAATACATGGACTTGCTCCTACTTATCTCGCCGAAATGATCCAGCCATACATACCTGCACGTAACCTTAGATCACAAGATGCAGGCCTTTTAACTGTACCTAAAGATGAAATACAGACTCAGTGCAAACCTTCAAGCGTCTACTAAAGACTAATTTCTTCAGCCTGGTCTGTGATTAAGTGTGGTCTGGCCCAGAGGTGTGAAGGTGACCAGAAAGGCCTGATACTGTCCACCCTTGCTGTCTTGCCAGGTGGGCTCTCATCACCACTGGGATGCCCTCCCTCCAATGCCATTCGGGGGCGGAGTCTCACTGGCTTGTAGTTGTCTCTCTGTTGCGCAGTGCAATTGGGCTGTACTCTGCTGGCAATACTCGGCCCTCATTCAGGATGATTGCGGTTGGTGGGTGTCTCTTTGGTTGATCTATGGGTGTGGATTGATTTCCTACCTGTTGGGCTCTGTCCAAAGTCCTCCAGGTTGTGTTGCAGATCAAGACAATACCTGACGATTTCAGCTACCACTCTGCTGACCCCCCCTCCCCTTTCTGTCCCTGGCCTTGTCCATCTGGTCATGCCTCCGATCTGGACTAGGTTTAAATAGACTCTGGGCTTAGCCCACATGCATTGAACTATTACAATTTGGACTCTTAATATGTTCACCCGGCACAGCCAGAAGAGGACTGATCACCCCTCGGAGCCTGGTTCCTCTTTAGGTTTTTTCCTAAATTTCGGCTTTCTTAGGGAGTTATTCCTAGCAACTGAAGTTCAACACTACTGTTGTTTGCTCCTTGGGGTTTAAGGCTGTGTGTTTAGTGAAAGCACTTTGTGACAACTGCTGATGTAAAACGGGCTTCATAAAATTCATTTGATTGATTGATTTTGAGTTCATAAAATGAGAGAAAATGAAAAAGGTGTGTTAGACCTGTGAACTTGAAATTCCCAACCAGTTTGAAACTCCAAGATCTTGTTTCTTGGGAATTTAAAAGAATGGTTGATTCACATGTTAATGAGTAATGTGACTGTCATGAGGTTTGTGTACATATCACTTTTTAATTAGTTTGTTTTTGTAATTCTAATATGCGTAAATGTTTAAGGACTCTGTTTGAAAGCGGTTCCCTATTATCTAATGGCCCTTTATTTATAGACCTACATGTGTGTCTTTTGGAAATCAACATCTTTATATGGAGATTAATCTTCTCTCCTTTCTGCTGAAAAGCTCTGACCACTAGGACCTAGACATATCTCTCCCTGTGTCCCCCACCAAGTACTGTTCCTCTCCTGTCTCCCCACCAAGTACTGTTCCTCTCCTGTCTCCCCACCAAGTACTGTTCCTCTCCTGTCTCCCCCACCAAGTACTGTTCCTCTCCTGTCTCCCCCACCAAGCACTGTTCCTCGCCCCTGTCTCCCCCACCAAGCACTGTTCCTCTCTCCTGTCTCCCCCACCAAGCACTGTTCCTCTCCCCCTTTTCCCCCATCAAGTGCTGTACATCTCCCCTGTGCCCCCTTTGTCTCCTGTCTCCCCCACCAAGTACTGTACCTCTGCCCTACCTCCATTTCAAGTACTGTTCCTCTGCCCTACCTCCATTTCAAGTACTG
>JACXGJ010013557.1:0-16083 GCA_016801105.1 Esox niger | reverse complement strand
ACGGGGTCCATTTCAGGGCCAGTGTTGTTGTCATGTTATATAGGTTCACAGGGTCCATTTCAGGGCCAGTGTTGTTGTCATGTTATATAGGTTCACGGGGTCCATTTCAGGGCCAGAGTTGTTGTCATGTTATATAAGTTCACGGGGTCCATTTCAGGGCCAGTGTTGTTGTCATGTTATGTAGGTTCAAGGGGTCCATTTCAGGGCCAGTGTTGTTGTTATGTTATATAGGTTCACGGGGTCCATTTCAAGGCCAGTGTTGTTGACATGTTATGTAGGTTCATGGGGTCCATTTCAAGGCCAGTGTTGTTGTCATGTTATGTAGGTTCACAGGGTCCATTTTAAGCTAGTGAGTACAGGCTACTGCTGGCTATAGAGACTGCTGCTGTGTCGGCGACTGAAGAGAATTAAGCATGTCATACAAACGGTGCACCTTACATTTCACTGTGAAATAACAAACAAAAACTCTAATATATATTGTATTCTCTTTTCTGACAGGAGTTACATTTTTTTTTAAACCTAGTTGCTATGGCAATCTGTTCATGTCATTTTCTTGCACTGTAATGAAGCAGCACACAATGAGTTTTAGTGTCAAGTGTCCAGTTTAAGTGTCAAGAACAGAAGGTATCCTAAGCGTGGGAGACTAGGGGCCAGTTTTTTGGTGTTTTTGTGTGTGTGTGTGTGTGTGTGTGTTTCTGTTTAAGAAATTGTACAAGATTCTCAGAATATTCTTCAAGAACACTACTTTCCTGAGAGGTAGTTCAATTTCTGAAGCCTGATTACAAACGAAGAGGCAGTAACCAGATCCAGCACAGTTTTGGATAAACAGCTCCAGGACTGGAGATTTGACCCCTTTTCCCACAATTTTAAAGCCATGCCAGGTTGACCCTGTGGCTGGACTGTGACCTCAGGCAAAATCTTCAATGCAAGGAAGCAGTGTTTTTGAAGCACTATGGTTGAAGTGCTTACTGTATTCATGGTGTCGGGGGTCTTTGTGGTCCTGCTGCTCGATGGCGGTTTTGTCCGAGTTGCTGAAATACGAATTTTGTATTAAAACAATTGCCAATATTTTATATATATGCCAATATATGTATACTATATAGATTTTTGAAATGTATTTTTAGATTGAGTTGTCGTTTAACAGCTTGTATCCTGGCTAGTGCTAGTTCCTTTGATTTAGTGTGTGGGTATTATGTGTCAGCGCATGGCAGTGAGGTGCAATGGGAAGTCTTCTGGCATATAGCCTTCTCTTTGGCTAAGCATCAACACTATAAAACAGTAAAATCGTGCACGCGAGAGTTCTCATTGATCTTCATGGATTAATCGCCCTCCCACCCAGCCGGGTGTGTTAGCCTTTGTCCCGCTAACTCATGGGCCTTCATGATGAAACCAACCAACGTCAGCCTCACCCGGAGAGAGGCAGGGCCCTGTAACCAACACATCCAATGCTACTACTCTCTCCACTCCGGTCTGCGCTCCTCTCCCTCCCTCTCAAGCCTGGTTATCCCACTGAGAACATGATACAATTACCCCTAGACAGTGCAATGAGGTCCGTTTTTTTGTTTCCCACATTGGGGGAGGGCAAGCTGATTCCAGATCTATGCTGAAGTGTAGCTTGCTGCGTCTGAAGCTGCTCCTTCAGTGAGAGCCAGTACCAGCTGCCAGCTCCTGTGTAAGCAAGCATACACTAAGAATCCAGAATTCCTGACGAGAGACGTCGGACTGTCTGTTTTCTCAATATGGTGGGTGCACATGTTTTTTGCCTACAGAATAACAAGAGTCAACGGGGTCAACACAGATTTTGTCATTATTATATAGTATGCAGTTTTCATACACACTTCTTAAGGTTTAAGCCTAAACTTCTACATAATTTGTGTGTGTGTGTGTGTGTGTGACTACTGCTGCATGAGCTGTGGTTTGCTGTGGAATGGGAAAGCTCCACACCATGGACCAGTCTACAACAGGTCCTTGAATAATTCTGCAGCCTGGGTGGTCGGGACCATGTTATAGCACGGAGCCAAAGCCTTAACGGACGTTTTCAGGTAACAGACAAGGTTTGTCATGGGATTGAATTTTGTCCAGCTACCTCCACTGCACCCTAATGAAAGTGGATGCAGTGACCGTGTGCTTGTGTACAAAACATTTGACAAATATACAAATTCACAGCTAGCCTTTTAATGGGTGTCTGTGTGTGTGTGCATGCATGTATATACGCATGAGCGCGTTATATTACAATTAGCCGGCCTGGCTACCATGCTTGCTCCTACAGCCTTATTTTCCAGTGCCAAGCTGGCAGTGCTTTCATCCTCACACACAAACAGCGACATTTACACACACACCCCGTGGTGCAGGGAGGGGGCAGGGCACACACCAATCAAAGGCCTTCACTCTCATTTCCTGCTGAGGAGCGTATGAAGCACGCAGCGGTGAGCCGGGACACACTCAGAACCCAGTGACCCGGCACTCTTTGTGACGAGTGTGTTTGGGTGTACTGGAAACAGCTGGTATTTGTGTGTGGATGTACATCTACAATTATTTATTTCTAGGAGTGAAAGATACGTTAAAACTGTTTGCTCTCTCTAAACCATTCTTGTCAAGCCTCTCTTGCTTCAGTACCACACTAATTATGTTGGACCAGAACAGTAGGTGTGTGTGTTGTTCTTTCTATTAGGATGGTTGTAAAGATTTTAAAAATTTAAGAAATCTAAACACCCAGGTTCTTGTCCTGGTTCCGGCAAACAGATGATGCCAGGTTCTCCCAACTGAGGTTCTGATTGGCTCAGCACCATCCAGTGTGGATGTTGGATGAAGGACATGCTGCTTTTGGTAGATTGGGTGTCTGCTAGGTCCATTTCAGTTGTTGAAAATTAGCTCTCCTCCAAACACATCGGCACTGGCCAATCCTTCCTGGTTCAGCAGCATTATAACAGGCAAAACTTGGGGATATGTGCATAGAACTGCACGTCTCAATCTTTCACTTATAAATGATGGAAGTCCTCAACGATGACTGTTATGTTAAAACAAGAAGGTTGAGGACTCTGTCTCTATTATATTGAAGGAAAAGACACTATGGTCGACATATCCTCTACCCATCTCTATGGTCACGACCCCTACCCCTCATCACCCTGATGACCTCACATGTAGGACAACCTAAACATAGTCATCAGCACCCAGTCAGCATAACTGTCACACCAGAATGAGGGGACCAGCAGCAGCCTACTGGTTTAACTGGTGGCTGGAGTGTTTTTGTCTGACTGGTCTGGTGGATTTAAACCCTGTTGCTCTCTGGAGTAGCCAGGCGTATCATTAGTATTCACCAACAAACGTTTCCATCATTTACATTCAAAGCCGCCTCACGTTTCAAATGTATTTTATTAGGAGGGAAGAAAAGCCTTATACAAAAAACATTGTGTTCTCCCTTGAATCTCTACGGGTCTCCCTCCAACTCTTAGCTCTTCAGTCACCAGCTTAAATCCATTCAGTCACCACAAAGAAAATCACTTCATATAATGTCGGTCGACATACAACATTTATTTAGGAACACAAAAAATGATAAGTTAATTATCAGGTAGTCCACAAATATTGTGGGATTGGTGTATCAATACAGTCATATGGGGTGGAAACATACATGAGAACTCATTCATATCCCAAGACGCTCGGATTCAAACAAAATGGTGGAAGGGATGAACTGAGAAATGCTTTTAGTCAAATTAAATATGGTTTTATTATTATTATTAATATTATTATTGTCATTACCTTCTATTATTCTTCTAGGTTGTCCTCAAAAAAAAAAAAATCAACTAACATTAAAAAATATTTCTGGGTTTTATATTCTTGCCAGTACAAACAACCCAAGGACATCAGAACTGAATGGGGCCGACCCTGCATGTGAATATTGCCTTGCCCTAATACAGGCTGGACCACAGCACACGTGATAACAACCGGTTCTAGAATGCTGCTTTACAAATGCTATATCTGAGGTAAGGGATGGAACGTGGAGTATCCCGACCCCACAGCCAGAAACACGTCTCAGGTTCATGTATGTTTGCTACAAAAGATGGTATACATTATAAACACTTCATGCAAAGTGGCAAGTTCTGCTTTACAAATAGTTTCTGTAGATAGTAGTCTGGTCTTTCTCTAGCTTTATTTTTAGCCTTTCCGGTTGGCTCTTCCCAAACACAACATAAATCCTGCCCACACACAAATACTCCCAAACCCTGGTCCCATCCCTCCCACCAAGAAAAGAATTATGAAAACTATAATATATCAAACTGTGATATATATATATCCCAAATCTGAAAACCATTGCATCGATCTTCCAGTCCAGGTCAATAAGACATCACCTCTTTTAGGAAAAAAAGCTATAGCAGTGAACAGTATCATCATCATTATGAGCTAATTCCAGAGCTGAAAAATCACAATTGGTTTAAAAAAATGTCCTGCGTTGTCAAACAGTTCAGAATCCCTGATAGGCTGAAAAAACTCAGGTGACCACAAGGTGAGGTAAGAGTCCACCTTGCGATGGGCAATGAAAATTATGTTGTTGCTTCTTCTAATCGCTAGTTGAATGTGTGTGTGTGTGTGTGTGTGTGTGTGTGTGTGTGTGTGTGTGTGTGTGTGTGTGTGTTATACACTGCACACTGACACATGTTTGTGATTAGTGTACTGGAGTAAAACACTGCTCTGGCAGATCCTCTCTCCCCATGCAGCACAAACACAGGTCCCCAGTAGAGGAAAAACACTGGATGGACAGATGAAAAGATGAGAAGAAAAAAAGAGAGAAGATACTGCCGTTGAAGTCCTTGTCTCAGAAAACATTACAAGTATAATCCTTGGGCATGACGTTTTTTGTTTCATACATTTATCTATGCTGAGAGAGAACGTCAACCATAACCATTTCAGTTGCTCTCTTCTTATTACCATTTGTGTGCGCTTCTCTTTCATTCCATCGTTTCCCATTTAATTTCATGGTCTCCTTGGTTCCTTGGTTTGTGTAGCTCTTGGTCCCCACCCTCCCGTACTGGATTGGAGACCCCACCCCCCACCCCCCACCCCAGGGCTGTCCGGTCCTGCCCCTCATCTCTCGGCCTCCATGGCCACGCTTGCCTTCTGCTCGGCAGCCGGGTGTGGATGGTTGTGGGGGTTGACGTTGACCCCCGTGGGCCAGGCGGCGGGGTGCGAGGGGGGCTGCCCCTGAGTCCAGAGTCCCTGACCCTGTGGGCCGCTCATGGGCATGGGGGGCGGGGGCACGCCCCAGCAGGCCTGTGGGGGAGGGGGGGAGGTCGCCGTGGAGGCCATGGGGCTGCTGCTGTTGAAGCTCTCCGAGGCCTTCAGCCGGGAGAACATGGTGAGGGCGTCTGGGAAGTTTGGCGGGGTCGCTGGCGTGTTAGCTGGGGTGCACATCTGGAACAGAGAGGGGGAGACGTTAGGGAAGATCAGGGAGACTTTAGAGGAGAAGGGGGAGAAGGTAGGAGGTTAAGTGGGAGATGTTTGAGGAGATTTACTCCTCAACATATTTTATCCCGATACGTGATGTCCTTGGTATTACCATCACAGCACTGCATCCAGTATCAGGATCTCTATATTTTAGCCTGCTAGTAGGGTTTGGTACTGGTCCCAAACAGAAGGGAATGTAGGGGAATACCATTCATGGTCCCAGATGACACGTTTGTGTTCAGCCTCTCCACAACCTCACATCCTGTTAACAGATTGGCGCCAGACATTTTTCTCTGCCAAGCGCCATCCTCCCACCTGACTGTCACAGTTCCATTAAGTGAAGATAATGGCAGTGGATGTGAAGAGGACAATGTCGTCACCACGAAACACAGTCTTTAAACCAAAACACCATGTTCAAAACAACACATAACCAAACAATGTCTTCATAACTGAACACTAACACACTTCACAGAACACTGTAGAAACAAGTCACTCCATTTCACTGCAGAACACTTCATCTCTCCTAGAGGCTTATTTGGGCCATGGCCGGTTTTCCTCAGACGTTATTACAGACTTATTGTTATTACTGCCCATTCCTGAAGTACGACATACAACAACAAAACATTATTCAACCCACAGCCCTCAACCCTAAACGGCGGAGCGGGCAGTAAACACTCGGTCCAAACAGACCCAGTGGAAGGGCAACCAGTGCTCAGGCCCTGTGTTCTGGTGGTCCACATGCTGCTACACACTTAACGTAGCCTAAACAGAGCGAAGCAGCACTGTTTACGCTCGTTCGTCCATCGTTGCATTCGTGTTGTTTGCATGAATTGTGTAGAGGCCTTCAGCATACAGACAGACATTTAATCCCGGTCTCAACGCTTTCCACTTTCTCCTAATCGGCCCCACCAAATGTTTCAAATCCGTTTTGCAGCATAAGCCATTTTTATAGAAGCCTAAAATAGAAAAATAATACTTTTTGATAATGAATGCTAATTTCGATAATAGCCCACGGGTACTGTGTCTATACAAAAGTGTTATCCCACAACAGAATACTGGATCCTCCGCAAATATTGGCACCCTTGGCATTGAAGAGCATTAAAAAAAAAAAAAACACTGGAATAAATATATTTCTTTAATCATGTCGAAACTGAAAAATCTGATTACACACATTTTCAAAGAAAGTATTTATTCATCAGTCTTTAGTCATAAGTTTAGTCATAACTTCTGATGAGGTGGGAGCACACAAAGCACAAAATTTGAGGTAATTCCTTCAGACAGAATCTCTCTAGTCCTTAAGAGTCGAGCAAATGCTTAACGAGTAACACTCGCTCTAATGTCCAACTGACCAGCAGTAAACTTAAGGTAGAAACTGTATAGCTACATTGGCAACATTTCAAGCGAGCTATATATTGTTAACTACTGCATTACATATGCAGCCATTTGTCCAGATTTAGTCCTGTTGAGTGGCATGTTGTGAAGTTTGAGCATTTCTCTGTTGCCCTCTAACGGGAAGTGCTGTGTCATGTCTCTGGTCTGTTTCCTGTCCTGTGTGTAATGAGAGACCTTGCAGAGAGAAGAAACTTCCTGTCCTTCGTGGCTACTTCCTCTACTCAGGTATGGAACACTGCTACCACTGGAGCAACCAATCCAGACTGTCTTACTACTGAGCTCACATTTGCCCTTCCTATCATCTCACATTCAGTAACCTCCCCTGCACACAACAGCACATGCACACGCA
Organism: Esox niger; assembly: GCA_016801105.1. Taxonomy (NCBI): domain Eukaryota; kingdom Metazoa; phylum Chordata; class Actinopteri; order Esociformes; family Esocidae; genus Esox; species Esox niger. The sequence goes on along the minus strand of JACXGJ010013557.1, from coordinate 8,903 downwards.
CACAAAAAAGTACTTAGTGTTCAAAAACCTATTTGTCCTAATTCTAACTCTAACCTGATATGCACATTTTGTAAAACTCACCTTATGCCTTACCATAACCCCAAAAACCTAATCATAACCCAAAACATGACCCTCAACCTTACCCCTACAAAGATATTGAACCGTTCCGACAGTCACATGTTCTTTTTGGTCTCCGACAGACAGACAGACAGACAGACGCGGTTGATGGTCACAGCCATTTTAGGCCGACTTCAACCCACCATAGCTGGACAGTCAGCATCTTTAGGGGGCTGCAAGTAAAGCCATATTAGGTTGATCAGGCTGGCAGCAGATTAAAATAAAGAGCCGTCTGTGAAAGGCACAGGCAGGTAATACTGCAATGACTGCTGGGACAGCACGTGAGGGCATAGCAGAAAATCAGATAGGCTGAGAAGACCGGGCAGTTACAATGTGCGTTGTAGAGTGCAGCATTCAATATTTAGAACTGGTGAATATTTGTTCAAGAGGGAGAGTGCCTTCTAAACAAGGCAAACACGTTGCCACGGGGACAGTCCAGTGTTATGAGGAAGACAAACCTGGTGGTGATGGAAAGACTGGAACAAGTTAAGACACATCTGTCATTAACTTCAGGTTTGTTTAATGATTGAAGCTTGCGGTCAAGTGAAGTTGAATGGTGCACAGCTCCAGACACATCCGACTGGGGAGGCCTGTCGCTCCGTCCTCGTTGGTCTCCATGCGGGACAGACGAGCAGTCATTTCCAGACCAACAAACAACATTCCTGAGTGAAACCCTTTTTTAGGGACCTATTTGTCTTGAATCTGTAAGGGAAGCAGATCCTCCTCTCAGTCCCTAACCATGCAGACGAACCTATGAGTTTCGCTTTGGGTACAAGTTACCCAGATCTCAGGTCAGTTTACCGGCTGCAAGTCCTTGCTTCTCATGTTGAAAGACACCAATAGCGGAGCACGAATGTCCCTGCAAAGCTTAGAATCAAAACCATAGAAGATCCTTTCACAAAACGTGATTAAACACACCTGACAAACAGGAAGCACCCGTCAAGCCGATTGTCCGAAAACCTTGCCTGGGGACTACGCACAATAAGGGCTGACGTCTCTAAACGGTTAAACCAATGTGTGTACAGTCTGTACAGCTGAGATTTTTGTCTTGAAATCTAATTATTGTTACTGAAATGTAAAATGTGGGTTTAGGGCCAATAAATGCTTCACTGTCCCAATAATTTGAGGGCTGAGGAAGTACATGAACGAGGGACAGAGACGGGAGGGAGGGATGTGTTCAATATTTCAGGCAGAATGTTTTCTCATGTGTCCTTGGCTCCATCCGCAGACCGTGTTTGCTGTGTTCTTGGTTGACACACTGCAGCTCTCACTGTGCTCCAGCTTCCATGATGATGATGTGCTCACAGGGATGGGAGTATTGCTGACCTCAGCCCCGTGATGGGGGAATGATCTCAGTACACAACATGGCTGATTAATAATCGGTCTAGCCACAACCCTAGCGGCGTGCGTGGGCGCGCGCGCTCCTCGTTTGGGGTTCGGGTCAATTGCCTGTATGCTCTGGGTCAAAGAACAGACGGAAGAGCAACAGTAGAGGATGAATACACAGCAGATCCATCTAGAAGAAGCCATCATGTGAAGAAAATACTACCATAAAACGTGATTCAACATGACAAAACAGCCTACAGCTAGACAGCCTAAATCCCCCAGTTGGTCAGTCCATCTGAGTCAGTCAGTCCATCTGAGTCAGTCAGTCAGCTTGGCCTATAAAACTGATATTCAGCCACAGTCAGGGATTACTCCTGATCCTTCACAGAAAGTCATTTGACCTAATGAACACATACTTAAAACCACACTAAGTCACACAGGTCGGGTCGATATAAAGCACCGCCAGAGCAACAGTGTGTGTGAGTGAACACCACTGCTGATAAACACATTTGCTCACTCTCCAACTTGTCCTGTGTGCCGTCGGAGCCTTTTCATTGTGCGTGCGGTTAGGCAGACAAGGCCCTAGCTTTCTGGGAAGCGTTGCTAGTGGAAACAGACAGGGCAGCGCGCTGGAACATGCTGAGCTCAGATCAAGCCTCTTCTCATGTGGCTGGCTGCCTGGCCCTATGACACATACACACGTACGACACAAAAACCGACTTGATTTCAGTTAACTCAAGTGGTAATTTCCTTCCTTCTGTGGGTTGTTCAGTGATACTCCAGCCGGTCCAGAGACAATGTGCAACTGCCACAGACTCAGAGACGATCAGAACCGTCTCTCTCCTCCAAATACCTCATCATTACCCTGTCATTAGCCTATTCCAGCCTGCTAGGAAACCTGGCGCTCCCCTCACGCTTTCTTTCCACTGTCGTACTTCACTTCTCTCCTCTGTCCTCCGTCTCTCCTTCCTGGTGATGCACAGATCACGGACCCAGGCCAGGCAGGCAGGCAGACGACGGGATGGGACCATTCCTTTTCCAGTAGCCGTTGAAACGGTTCAGTGAGCCAAGTTGTGGTTCGTGTGGTTTTGAGACTGGGATTGTACATCTTCCCATCTGACACATGAACTCTGTAGTTTAATGGAGACTTCACAATACTGCTGTGTTTGTGTCAGCAAGTTAGAGTTCTTCTAACACTGTTTTTATTCATCCACACCCAGAAACAAAAACCACATGTTCAAATGTTACCAGAAAAGACACTCCCCCATCCTTTCTCAGTCTTCCCCACTGCCCTACCCATTCCTCTCACACAACAGTACTTATGGTGCCAGGAAACAACATTCCAGCCTCTGTGAAATACAAATTTACTAACTCATTCCGCCGTCCGAACCTCGCTTGACTATGTCATCGTATCCGGACACTGCTTGCCAGCCGCTGTGAATGCCGACATTGTGATGAGTAGTTAATCGGACCACAACATGACACACGGAGCCTGGTGGTTCGTTCATTGACCATCCTGTCCTGCCTTGGGCCTGCGACACAACGGCAGACAGGAGTGAACAATCACATCCATATCCGTACACTGTGTGTTTGTGTCGCGAGTGAGTCACGGCCCCGGGTATGTGATAACACAATAAAGACGTGAAAGGAGTCCAACCCACAGGCCTACGCAGCACTTTTACCGCCACAGCTTTAGAAACCATATTTCCCAGTTGTTTGTGTAGCTGTTCTGAGGGAGCGTTCGGTCACATGGGTAACGTGGTGTAGTGGAAGTCAGTCCACTTCCTCCTCCCAGGTCACATGACGCTTCATTCACTTTACTGCAGCTTCACAAGCCAGATAGAGATCAGACGTTAGTTTCAGTTCTCTGTCCGGCAAATCTCCCTGTCGACAACACACACGTACTTGACGGTAAGGGTTAACTCTGTGGTTTCATCACCTCCCATTCAGAGCCACTAAGCTCACACCCTCAGAGTGGTGATGTGGTATCTGTTGAGTTTCTACCAAAGCAGAAAGTTCACTCTGTGTACACAGACTACCCAGCCTTTGCTGCTCTGAAAGAGTCCATTTTGGGTCAGCCGGAGCCTGGATTCCTGATGGAATGTGTTGCGGTGGCACTGTTTGTATGGGCAGCGGGTGTGTATAGAGGGAAACCGCAGAGAGGAGAGCCGAAAGAGACACAACAGGCAATTCTAAACATGGCCGGGCACAAGCCAGTCTCAGAGGACTGTGTTGGGTCAGGAGGTGCAGGGAGGGGCTGGGTGAAGAGAGAGCCAGGGTGTGGCAGGGTACACAGGCAGGAGAGAAGGATTACCCCAGCATTCAGCAGGAGTGGGACAAGTTCAGGAGAAAGTGTGGCCTCGCCCCTTCACTGTGTTGTTAAACAGAGGACGCTTCATTAGCGTTCCACTCCTAGCGACATGATTCACTCGTAACCTGTCATGCTCTCTGAACAAAAAATTGTGTACAAACAGAAGCACATACCAGCCCACCTTTAACACACACACACGCGCACGCACACACACACGCACACACGCACGCACGCACGCACGCACGCACGCAAAAAGCACAGCACTCCTCTAACTTTGCAAGAGTTGCTAAAAATAAATATACAATTAAAAAGCTTAAGCTAGTCTCACTCTTTCCCCTTCGACAACATTTACACAAAATAGGGGAGAGCTACATGTTGCTACAGGAGCTGGATATTTTGTTGGTCAGAAGACGCATGCAGATAAATCTCTGTGCGTCCTAAGCTGGATCCAAATACGTTTTGTACTTTAATTTAGCTGAATAAAAGTCAGAAGTAAACATAGTGAATATTTAAATGTATATAGTGCACCATACATCTTCTCATACAGACGATGACCACACACTAGAAACATTTACATTTTCATTCTAGTCATTTAGCAGGCCTTATTCTCAGTGACTTGCAGGAGCTATTAAGAAGATAGATTCACACCTTGCTGGCACAGGGGTTCAAACAGTCTTTTGGTTGCTGGTAAGATGCCCTAACCACAAGGCCACCTGCTGGCCCCTGTACACTGACAGTACGTTCTGTGATGGAACCCTCTCCTTGATGCCATTAGAAAAATGACATACTTCCCAACATATTTGTCAGTGGCTGAAATCACAACTACCTGAGGACAGGAGTTTATGACACATTAGAAGGATAAATAGCGAAGACTAGCTACTGGACTTTCTCTATGTTATGAGTTGTACAAACCAGTATGTTTATAGTAAAGCGTAGACATGCATGGGTAGAAATGGTCAGTCCGGTAGGTCAGGGCCCGTTCACACCCGTTTCCTTACGCCACTGAGCCTTTCCTGCATCCATCAGTTCTGTCAATCACAAAGTGTGTCAGTGGGAGGAAATACTGGAGCAAAGTGGATTAAGTCTCTATAGTCAAGCTACGCTGATAAGCTCCAGCAGAGAGAAGGCTGCCTGCAGTAGACTAAAACTGTATTGTCACTTCAAGAGATTCATTGGAGGTTTAGATGGAACACCCTCCACTAGACGTTTTACGGACCTGTAAACTTGCCAACGCGTGATCTCTGGACTGCTATCTCTGGATTCAGGCTACGTCACTCCTGACAGCTTCCGTGCTCCAAACAGGGCAAACGACACTGTCTAACGAAGCTGAATGACCCTACAGAGACCAATATATTACTAGCAGTGCAACGTTAATCATACCAGATCATTAAATGCATAAATAGCCTGTTGTGTGATGGTCGCTGGAGCTGTGAGAAAACAGCTGGAAAAACTGCACCCGGGTAGGACAGCACTGGCAGGCAAGATAAGAATCCCTTCGCAAGAGGTTCCCAAATGTTTTTGGCCCGAGAGCCCTCCATGCAAAGCGAAATGTATTCTACGACTTGAATTTACACTCACTGTAATCAGAGCAACGGCAAACCATCAAACTGGTTGTGCACCAATTTGCAATAATATTTATATCTGAAGTAAGGTTTCAAATGCAGGAGCGTCAGTGTAAAAAAAGAACATTGAGTGATGTTCTTGTTCTCCAGTATGATCTGTTGCATGGTCCTGTCTATTCTCTCCTAAGGGGATCCGAAGAAAACAGGCCACACACACTTGTATTCCAGAGTCCCATCAGGAATTCCTGTAAATAAGAGCGGGAGGTTGCGAGATTTTTCCAAAACATCTCACCGAGCCGTCCTGCTTCCTATCACACTCCTTCCACAAATAGCAAGTACTCACCAGCAACTATGTGCAACAAGGAGATCACGATCACTGGCCAACAACCACAACTCCGCTTGCAGGCGCCCAACCACATAGAGCCGCATGAAGCTGATGCAGCACAGGCAACAGTTGTCCGACACCGACACCAGCAGGCAATTTGCATGGCCCCATACAATGCCTTCATTTTTTTTCTTCTAGTAACTTCATTTTTTCAATAAGACCACCCATAATCAGGAAATGCTGCCCTAAACTGTAAACGAATTTAGCATCTTAATGAAAACCAGACAAGATGGCAATCTTGTCAACATTGACATTTGCAGTACTAGAGGTTGGCAGGCAGAACTCTAGCTTAGCATTGGTTTCATTTAAGTGTATAAAACATGAATACAAAACAAAAAAAAAATCTATATCTGCTGATTGTTAAGACCGGTGCTGGTAACATGTCAAGTGACTCTGAACACAAAGACAAACATGAATAGGGTGACGACACACAGACAAAGAGCAACGGCTGAGCGGTTCACTATATCTATGGATATGGCCATAGGAAATGTTCCCAGATATGATACAGGCTACAGTACACAAAGACCCGCGTACAACCCAGGCACATCCATATCTAATGTTGACTCACGAAATGAAAAATGAGGTTATACACAGGATAAAATAAAGGTTGGATAAATTGCTTCTGCATAGGTTAGATAAGTGCGTTCATTATTGTATTTTTTTTTACTGGAATTTCCATTAGGTTTGCAGCAAGCAGGCAATCATTGAATGTCTTAATTTTTTTTATTGCCAAGCTCATTGCTAAGCTTCATCCGATAAAATCAACAAATGTCTGGTTGTGCTGGAGTGTTGGTGGGCCTAAACTGTTACACCAAAAGGTCCGAACCTAGCCATAACAGTAAGTGTGTAGGCATTTAATGAGGGGGGATTCAAGACCTAGTCAGACTGGAGGTACATCACTGTAGCCCAATCACAAAAGCCAATCTTACAAATGTCATCTGGTGAAATTGGAGAATAGCAAACATTACTCTCCAACTTCAACAATGTTTTGACTACACAGTACCGTGAGCATGATTCGCCCCACAAAATGGATCTGAAACCTGTCGCAAAACTCACACTGCCACTAATGAACAATATATCCACTTGTGTGGCGAGGACACATGGACGGACTTTTGTGACAGCACCCCGACATTTCTCCGAATCTACCCATCCATGGCGTGTTCCAGAAAGCAGCTGCTGCTAGATGCTACCATGCCATGCAGCGCAACACAAAGCCTTGTGTGCCCCTGAGTGGGCCTTATGTGCCCGAGTAGGCAGCGGAGTGCTTTCAGAGTTCTATAATATTCACGCACTGTTGACAGATGACTGACAGACTGCCATTGTAATGCTTGAGATGTTTTTTAAACTATTGCTAAAATATTGTGGCTGCTGCACTAAATGAATCACTGATAAAAAAATGGGATAATATACAGTATTAAGCTATACAGTAATATCATAGGCCTTTTAGACTGATTGAAACAAATGCTGATGCAGTCACAATAACAGCATTCCTCTTCCACATTTTCCCAGAAACGTAACAATATGGTGCTTGTGGCATAACGTGGAATTTGTTCACGTGTATCCACCACTATCCAGTCGAGTACACATACGACATATTCTTCGAATCATCTTCTAGTCTCCTCAGCGCCGACACTGCTGGCTGAACAGAACGTGGCTATTGCAGCTACATGCCTGCCTCTGTTTATTTATGGAAACCCTGAGTCCGCAACATGGCCGACATGTGCTTTGTTATTGTTACTACAACGTGATTCTAGGTCTAAAGAAATCTTAAATGATAAAAACAGTCGTAAGGGAAATAGGCTTATATTACTGACACTGTTCGAAATAACATTGTAATAATATTTAAAGGATTATAGTAAAAAGTATACTTCATTTAAACTAAATAAGGATTCATACTCACCATTTGATGATGGTGACCGTATGGAATATTCGTTTCTTGAAAAAAGGCACTGAGTGCAGTCTAAAAACAAACAAAAGATAATATGATCAATTACAAGCCTCTGCAACGTACAACACATGACATTGTGTTGTGTCTACTGATACCTATGTATACTAGTCAGTTTGAGTGTTTACAAAATATTAAAAACACACAAACAATTGAGTTAGATTTTTCAAACCTGATTTGAAAAATCTATTTCACTCTGTTGTGCAGACAAAACAATCATGTGCAGTCAATACAAATCAGCGGTTATCTTCATTGCATAATAGCATTTTAGAGCCTCGCCTAACTACTGCCTGAGAACAGGATTATAGCTAGTATTTAGTATCTCTGTAGCTAGAGTAAATTCTAATTGGATATTGACCGTGTGAGCTTTTCCCAGTCCATGGATATTTATAACGTTACCATTAAAGAATAACTGTATGCAATTCACACACGTAAGAACTTTAAAAGTGTTCAGATAGTCATCTTCCTCTCCTAGTGTTGTACAACATCAAATGTCCGCGAAGACCAAAAATTATAAACATCGCAGCCCAAACCCCCGTCTGTCAAATACGCAGTCAGACATAAACATTACTGTAGCTAGTCAGCTCCAGCTCTAACCCCCTTACAGTACCTCAAATTGCCAATGTGCCGCTTGCAAAAGCTGTTTCGCCTGATCTGCCGCACAACCCGCTGTCAAGACGAATTGGTTAATCATTACTTGGTGTTTGAGTTCATCCATTTTGCGCCGAAGCTTAATTCCTACTGGCGGCTCGTAGTGTTGGGTCTGTACTTTATATTCGTGGTTTTATTCCTATCTTGTCGGTCTCAATCGTCCACCATTACAGCCGGTTGAGCAAACACAAATATTTACCGTAGGAGCAGTAGTGTAAGTAGCGCCCCCTTGAGTGACATCAGCCGGCAACCAATGAAGAGAGGGCAGTGCAAATGGGATTTGTATGCGCTGCGGAGTCAATGTATTCTAATCACAAGACCAAAATGGTCAGTACACTGCAGTCCAAAAATAATATGGAAAACTTTAGTAGTCGCAAATTAGTTTTAAAAAATAGAATAGTGAGGAAGATTACCTTCTTTCAAAAAGTACGATTCCTTTTATTTAATGACTATGTTTTGCACTACAAGTCCCGTGAGCCAACGGTTTGTTTGTAAAGTTAGGGGATTGAATTTTGTGAATGACGGCTACTTCTGTCCAATTCCCATGCGCTCTGTGCCCCTATCTTGCCAAATATGGTAAACATAGCTTCAAACACCAATAACATT
>JACXGJ010013556.1:0-16083 GCA_016801105.1 Esox niger | reverse complement strand
GAGGAGGAGGCCCCGGCGCGGGCCGAGGAGGAGGCCCCGCCGCGGGCCGAGGAGGAGGCCCCGCCGCGGGCCGAGGAGGAGGCCACGCCGCGGGCCGAGAAGGAGGCCCTTTGAGGTCCACACAACACACGTTAATAAGACATCAGCAGTGACGTGGGAAAAGTGTCTAATCAATAGCTAGACGGTCGAACTCAGCAATTGACTGCTGAGGGATGATCTGTCAAAATACATGAACAAGAGAGTATCGATTGTGTACTGAACTCTGCTAGCTGGGCGGGTGGCACTCAAAACGCAGTGGCCGAGGTTTGGCCGAGGTTTGCTGCGTCTGGCACAATAAATGGGGTGGAATGTTCAGTGAGGTCAATCTCAATCATAAAACCCCACACCGATAGTACAACCTAAAACATCCAATAATAAGCAACAACGTTAGTTTAGTCAACCGACACTGGAAGGCCCGGCAGCAAACTGAGTATTTTCAACGTATTTGTTGTAGACTAGCACTTTGTGGGCTGAAAAAACACTAAAATAAGCCTTTAACATTAAAGCAGATAAATAAATGTCATCGTTTTTGAAAACTGAAAGATCGGTGTGTTTTCTTTTAATTGGTGAGACAAAATAGGACCAGCTCAACAGGGAAGTAAACCTGTTTACTCAGTAGCCTGTTTGAGCAGCTAACCATCCTATTTACCCGACAAGACAACCTATGCTAAATAACAACGCCAACATTCATCGCCATCGGAGAGAGAAACATAGCTGCCTGTAGGCACAATGGATTTATTTGCAATTAATGACAAACTTGGCTTCAAAATGCTTAAAACACATTTTAAGAAATGTGTCCAAATGTATTGGGAATTAAAAACTTAAAACATCTCAGGTACATGAGAGCTCAGACACTTTGTCATAGAACTGTGAACATTGGTGAAATCCACAAGTGCGTCTGGCAAAAATAGGGACTGGCTCCACTTCTGATTAATAGTATCCCTACAGCAAAGCAAGGTGGGACTACCGTGCATGGCAATCTGTCTCAGCGCCAGAGATTGGGAGGACCCGGGGACCAGGGTCTAGTCAAGATCGAGGGAAAGCTGAACTGATGAACTACACAAAATACATTAAGGTCCTTGAAGAAATTATTTAGGCTACAGCACCTCAGACTGACGTGAGATTCTTGCTTTCAAAATGACAACAAGCTGAAACACAAAGCAAAGACAACGCTGGCTTCAAGAAAAGTCTGTTAATGACCTTGAGTGGCCCAGCCAAAGCCAGGGCTGGAATCTGAGAATGAGAGCATCTACAAGGAAACATGGGAGAAACTGCCCAAACCCATTTGCCTCAGGCTTGTAGAGGCACACCAAAGTAAACTTTATTTTCTCTCTCAATGTGCACATTTCTAAAAATGTGGTTTTGCTTTGAATTACATTTTTGTAATACATTATAAATTAGGTCTATAACAAAACATGGACAACGTTTAGTTTACAATCACACCAAACTGGCAGGGGGAACGGTAGCTGTGTTGACTCACAGGGTATGAGTAACTGTCTGAGGACAAGGTTTACACGCCACAGAGAAAACACTGTTCTGGAGCTCTGTGTCAATAACCTGCTAATTTCACCGACATGAGGAAGCCTCCATTGAAGCCTGTTCATATTAGACAGTGTTTCTGTTGCTGCGTGTTTGTATAGAAAAGGTGCTGCTGGCTAAATACTGTCAGCCTGCCGTCCTGAAACCCGTGAAGACAAACAGCTGTCAAATAGCTAGGTTGTCCAGCTGTGCTTCTTGAATTGCTGTAGTGGAGCGGTAGATCCTTCCAACAGCTAAGCCAAAAGCCATGTTCTTGCTTACCTTTGCCATTCTGCCAGGCAGTGTACCAGGACAAGCTGAGAAAAGACGTGAAGAATATGATTGCGGTGGCAACCGTTCCATTTCTGAGCCTCATCTCATTTCAGCGATTCTCTCCACGAAGCGCGGGGACCCGGGAGCTGCGGTGCCTCTATACTCCCTGATTCTGAGTAGTCAGTCCGGGCGGAGGCGCGTGCGTACGGCAGCTCACCTCGCCTAGGGACCGGTAGAAGGAACGGATGTTAGAGGAAAAAATAGATTAGCTAGCTAGACCTGTGGATGGATGTATCCCTCCTCTGTACTGTGTATTGTTACGAGTCCACACTCTGTACGGTCTAAGTACGTGACTGTTGATCTCTCTCCCACCCTCTGGGTTGTCAGTCACGAGGCAGCCGTTCTTAGTCCGAGGCTTCTGCGCGTTCTACACTCTCCGGGTGATGTGAGCATGGCTGCGCGGTGCGACTATTTCACTACACGAACTGATAACGACGCATCCTTGAACTTCTACACAAGTGATTCTGTGGATAGCATGAGAATAACGAAATTAATTGTTTGGATTCAGACTAACAGGCACATTCACATAGATATACTGTATTTTGATTTCCCGATGCGAACACTGACGTTGGCACTAGCAAAACAAGTATGTAGCCCACGTTAGCTGACAAATTTAGATGGAGCCTCAACTGGAGGTTAGTCTGCTGGGAACCAGCCTATTTCCATAGGCATTCGGTGACTAACGTGCCATCGAAATATAACTTAAAATAGGTGTTAAAGAGATTAGCCGTAGTTATTATATTGACTGCTAGACACTAACTACCTGTCAGATGAGACATGAGCAGCCTTGATGTTTAGAATTATGCCGTATATTTACTGTAGCTATTAAGCAGCTAGTCAATAGCCCAGACTGCACAGTAGTTATACTGTACAGAAAACTGGTTTGACTCTCTAACATAAAATTGTGAGCTAGTTAACTTTAGCTACTGTAGCTTGTTAGCCCCGTGATATCGATGTAACGTTCACCCCATAAGAACTATAGTTGGCGCACTTACCCTCCGGGAAACTGTTATGGTTGAAGTACGCCAAATTAGTTTTGACAGATATATTCACCGCTTGTAAATCTCCTGGTTCACCGAATTAAATGAAACAACGAAGCGGCACGGTCGCCAACGGTCTGTCAATGCACGAGGCGCCGCCCATTCAATACGCCATTTGTTGCGGAGTGTCAACATACACCTAACTTGCGCATTGCATAATTTGAGGAATCAATGAGCTAGTAAAACGCCCGATTATCTCCTGAATGAATCAAAATCAAAACGCAATAAAAACATATTCAATATTTCTCTCATAATAATTTGCAATACATACTTCAGGACAAAATTTGTAATGGCCAGTCTTGAAATGTCTTGACGTGCAAACTGCGCCACCTTGTGTTCATACTGAACAGCAGCTGGAAAAACAATAAACATTGACAGTAAACTAATTATTTGACCAAATCCATTGTTTTATGTTTCAAGCATAGCGTGTCCACAGTATTCATAAAATCTATAATAATAAAACAATAAAATCACCCATTTTGAAATGTAAAGAAATGTGAGTTGTTAGTAAGCAGCACTCAAGAACACTTCAGACCAGAGTCCATCTGTCAACTAGACATGCGCCTCCTTTGATTAGTCATCATCTCGCTTTAAGAAGTAAGATTATGCAAAATGTGATAGCATTGGATAAACAACACCTGCAAACCAAATAAATCATTCAGTAGTCAACTCAAATCGTTACATCAGCGTAAACAACCTCCACAGCTCATATGGTGCCAACATCTATATATTCGCTTTCTTTAGTAGCTTTCCCTTGAGCAGCTAAAACATGTTTAGCAGTTAGTGCAAACTGACTGTAATACAGGGGCAACATCTTGCAATTATTTGGCCTCTGCATGTTCTAGGTAAAACCACCTAGAAAAGACCTAGATTTGAACACTTTATGTCATATTTCTCTTTAACATTGTTCCGAAGTAGATATTTTAGAACCTTCAAATATGCCATTACATGTTTTTGTGTCTTATTCCTCTTTTTTTTGTCCAGAACATCGGTTTTCAGAGCTGTTTGTGGTTTACATGGTCTGAGGACATTCTGCTCCTCCCAGAGAAGCGAACATGCTGTCCTGCATACACACTGTATGGGTTTGTCCTCTGTCTCAGTAAGGTGTGGCTTTGAAGTAGTCTTCAAGGGAGATGAGACTCCCCCCTCCAATCCAGTCCTGCAGCCAGACCTGTGTAAGATCCAGCTTCATGAAGAACCACTTGTGTTCAACTGGCCATTTCCTCATTGCAGGATGTCTGGAGGGAGAGGACAAAGGAAGCAGATGTTACCAACTAACCACATTCATCCGTTGTCGGCAACTTGGTTTATCATGGCTGGCAGGAAAGGCAGAACTCGTATTAAAGAGGCCCAGTCATAAATATCCCAGACCTGGAGAACATGGCTCGGCGGGCAAAGTCCACCTCCTCCGGCACCACATCCACCATCTTGCCAGTCAGTGTCAGTCTGGCACAGCGGGGGTCCCCTGGGTCATACACTTGCTGCCTGGTACCGAGCCAAGGTTGGACCACAACACACATGCATGGGCAAGAAATGTACAATGAGTAAGTAAAGTGGATGTTACAAGTGGAATGTATAGATGTGTAATGATGGCAAATACGGTGCAAAATGGGGATTCTAAATGAGGAATGAAAGCAAATATGGGAGGGCAGAAACCTTACAAATGTACAAGTATTGAGTATGTGTGCAAGTGAGAATTAATAGTTGTGCTATGAGGAAATTGCAAGTACAAATGGCAATTCTGACAGCGCATTCAAGCAAGTTGGATGTGTAAGGTCTGTACAACTGAAATGCAGGGATAGCAGTAATGTAACATCCCCAAAAAATAAAAGCAAGTACAATGGCGATTCTCAATGTGCAGTGCAGGCAAAGTAGCATGTGCTACTGAAATGCGGGGACAGCAGCAATGTGGTTCCCGGGGCAGACAGGCAGGCCAAGGGAGAAGTGCAACAAGCCTACAACCTGCCTCTTCACCAGTCCTTACCTGCAGAAGTCACCTTCAGCCTCCGAGAACGTGAGCGAGGCGTATGGGAAGCTTCTCAGGTCTGCTACGGTTTTGTCCATCGGAGTGACGTAGAAGTACATGACTCCCGTGCTGTTGTCCATGGGGCCATCGCTGACAGAGAAGACGTTCCCGAACGGCAGACCCTTTATCTGTGGACACAACCAGGTCTTTTGTATACTGATCACACTGCTGTATACAAACAGGCTCACCTGATCATTGAACAGCCAAGCAACGCTACTCCCCAAACTCTGCCCGTCTCCCTGCATCTAGACAGCTATCGCTCTACCTGGGACAGTGAAGTTATTGTATGGCAATAAGGTACCTTTTCTTGGGTGGAGATGGTAGCGAGAAGTCCCCAGTCGCTGTAATGGGACATGTATCTGGCGGTCCTCGCCGTTTGCTGGTGTGGGGGATGTGACGGGGGACTGGCTGGCGCTTTCACATCCTCCATCCGATAGGAGAACACCCTGGATGCAGACGCCACAATGGTTGCATCCTCGATTTTTGATTTGACGGTTTCTTTGTTTTTATCCGCGCCATTTCTTAACACGGAGGACGGGTAGGCCTGTTTCCACAGCCCGCTGTTGTCCTCTAACAGAGCCGGGGCGACCTCCTCGGACACGGCGTCTAACTCTCCCCCCACTACGACGTCGTTGGAGGCGTCAGCCCAAGATACAGAGTTCCTGAGAGTATAGCTTTCACCAAGCCACACTGTTGCGGCAATTAAAGCCAGGGAAAGAAGATAGGGCTTCATAAAAGTGATGGATATTTTCTTTCCTACACGGTTAATCCTGTGTTTCTAGGTCACGTGCTGTAGTGTGTTTTCATAACACAACAAAAAGCGGAAAATAATCAAGAGGAATGGATGGAGCCACAGTCAGGAATATTCTGACAGGAATTACCGCAGTGCCACCCGCAGGAACGCCAAAGAATAACAGGACGTTGTCACTAGTACTCATATGGGGAAATCCCGGGGGGAACGGGGTTATGATGGGGAAAACTATGATTTGTCCCCCCAAATATATACATGTAACCATAATTATGTAATTTCAATAATAGTAATAAGACTGAATGAAAGCAGTTGTGCTGATTACCTAATAGCGCATTTAAAATTTGTGACACCCCCGCCCGTTGCCTCAAAGTGGTTCGATCCCCTGCTCCAGGCCTCTGCGTTGGCACATAGTGCAGGCCTTGTAGGCACAGTGCGTGTGTGGGACTCAATCAGTCAGTCGTTGGTAGTAGATTTTCAGTAAGTAGTTCAAAGGATATGTTAGACATGTCTTTACTTCTATTACTCAATACAATAAAAAAACATTTCTAACCATCGCCAGCCTTCATTTTCTCTGCGTTGAATGACAGGTCCCTCGTTATGCTAGCTAGCGGTTAGTTGATGTAACATGAACCAGCTTTTACAGCTGTTTGAATTCGAGTCAACTAGAGAAGGTTGCAGTGCGTTTATGTAGCTGGCAAGGTGACGGTGTTCGTGTTTAGCGTCTTTAAGGCACTCAATGCACGTAGCTAATGTGAGGCTAATCCAGTAAATCTGTTTTATGTTGGTAGGGTTCACACACGATAGCTGAATTTGCAGAGGTCCAGTAGCAAGCAAACCGGCGGTGCAACTAAAACAATATTAAAGCACTTTTTGATGTCCCCCTTAAATTACTTTTGAGAAATGTCATGTAATGGTCTCCTCCAAATTTCATATCAGATTTTCACCCTGCTACTCCAAGTACTGAGGATCAGACTGTGAAACACATGTACGTTTGATTGGACAAATTGTATGTCTGTGGTACTAAGTACATTTATATACAGTGCTCAAATGTTTATACAATATTTTGTGTAATAATATATGTAATAATTATCATTCAAATTATATTATACATTGTGTAATTCACTGGGTACAAAATCACATAACAATGGCCAATGGAAACCAAAATCACCTAGGGCTGGTTTCTGGGTCTGAGGATTTTGTCCTGGTACCTAACAGCAGTCAGGGTACCGTTGGCTAGCACGCGGAGGTCTGTGTGACCCTCCAAGGATATGCCTCCCCAGACCATCACTGACCCACCGCCAAACCAGTCATGCTGGATGATGTTGCAGGCAGCATAACGTTCTCCACAGTGTCTCCAGACTGTCATCTGTCAAATGCTCAGTGTGAACCTGCTCACATCTGTGAAGAGAAATGTGGTGTCAATAGCGGACCTGCCAATTCTGGTGTTCCTGGCGACTGCCAATCAAGGACGTCGGGCCCTCATGCCATCCTCATGGAGTCTGTTTCTGACAGTTTGGTCAGAAACATGCACACCAGTAGCCCACTGGAGGTTATTTTGTAGGGTTTAGGCAGTGGTCCTCCTGTTCCTTCACACTAACAAGCAGATACAGGTCCTGCTGCTGGGTTTGATGCCCTTCTACGGCCCTGCCCAGCTCTCCTTGTATCTCTTCCATGCTCTTGAGACTGTACTGAGAGACACAGCAAACCTTCTTGCGACGGCATGGACTACCTGAGCAACCTGAATGGGATGCAGGTGTCGTCTCATGCTAGCAGTAGTGACAGGGACACTAGCAAAATGCAAAACTAGAAAATCAGTCAAGAAGAATAAGAACAGTGCAGTTGTCTGTGACCACCGCCTGCAAAACCATTCCCTTATTGGGGGTTGTCTTGCTGTTGCCTCTTCAGTGCACCTGTTGTCACTTTCATTTGCACCAGAACAGGTGACATTGATTCAAAATTCCTTATGCTTTCTGACTGGACAGATTGACATTTCTGAAGGTAAATTGACTGTGTTATACTGTGATGATTGCATGTCCTTAGTTTTTCTGAGCAGTATATTATGTTTACGCGATAAGGCATGAGTAAGGCATGGCATAAATACCATAGACCACCTGCCAGTGTGGTGACTTATTGTTCCTTTAAACTGATGAAAAACATGAACATAATATATTTTGTAATAACTTGTTAATGTGTGTTAATATTAAAATATAATATTAATATAACAAATGACATTTAATATTAGTCATTAACATAGAAGTGAAAAAATACTGACAAATTCAGTCAAATACATGAACATTTATTCAATTAAAAATGTCAGAGTGACAATGGATGATTTCAACAATATGTCAATAATATGTTCCATCTCCAACAAACCCCAGAGTTTGGGACAGAAAGTATTTCATTCAAAACCCTGAGAGCGAGAAAAAATAATTCTGAGCCAGAGAAACAGTGTGCTTCATGGTAATCAGAAACACTAACGTACAACCCAGACATCTGTTCACAAACCTTCAAGAGAAGCAAGTTTGATAGCAGACACTTGCAAGGGCAACTCAATTCCATGTGAAATTTCCTGACAATCTCACTGTCTCCCATTAAGGTTCTCTCATTGTGTTTTCATCACTCTAATAACCTACAGGTGAGCATTTTTAAGAAAAATAAGTTCCAAAGAATATTTCCAGTCAATTTGCCAATTTCTTTGACCCTTCCATCAGTCCATGTTCTTGTCATTCCAGGCCATTGACTTCCTCTTGGCCAGTTCCATCCAAGATGGCTGCCCGCCCACATCATTGATGGTCTGCAGGGGGGATGAAGTCGAAGGGGATGATGAAGGAGAGGAGGATGATGGCACGTTCTTCCTCAACCATTTGTCCTCTCGGTCTGCTAGCCTGCCTGGCACTTTGGTCGGGCTTGATTCTGCATAAAGAGGCCATTGTTATGAGCATGGGAAAGAACACGGTGGTTATTGTATAACATATAACTCAGTCTTTACTTAAACCAAAGTAAATAACGTCATTGTACCTGGTCTTCTGTCGAGTTTAGCTACTTTAGCTGCAACGTGAGTGGGTGTAGTTTTGGGAGAAGAAGCAGATTCAGCTATGGTCTGAGACTCATTTGTTGTCTTGGTTCTTCTGAGCTCCATCTGTATGAGGGCAGAGGGTGACTGAACTAAACAGCAATCTTTTCTTCTTCTATCTGCTCTGAGGAAAATGTCTAAAATTGCAGGAAATGTGAATATATGTATGTCTATTCTGACAGAATCTGTGTAAATAGTTAGAGAATTTAGGGTTTGGGAAAATACCCACCAGGCCCTTTGGCCCTAAGTATTCAGTTCTGATGGTTTGTGAGACGGATTAAGTTACCTTTCTCCCTGGTGAAGGACTCCACTCCGGCTGTTTCTCTAGAAAGGCTGCCCTCTCTTCCACGGTCCCCGGCCTGTCCAGACCCACTTTCTTCTCAGCCGGCACTGCTTCCCCCTCACTCCTCCCCTGGAGGACAGGGCTCCTCTCACCTCTTGTTGGGCCTCGGACTGGGCCTGGAGTCGTTGTTGTTGGCTCAGGTTGGGGCCGAGGGGTAGGGCTGAGGCCTCCTGTGCTCCAGGGAGGCTGGCTCGGTTGGGAATGCGGGCTTGAAGAGAGAGTCGATGGAGCCTCAGGCTCTGCGGACGTGGCCCCGACTGGGAAGGAACGGAGCGTGGTTTGAGCGTGTGTGGTGGCGCGCAGGGCGGGCTGGGTTGCTCGTAGGCTAAACTGTGTGGTTATTTGGGACACAGAACGTTGGGTACATTGTGGTCTAAGTGGAATGCTGGTTTGGTTTGAAACCAGTGTTGCTGGTTTGGTGTCCTGCATTGATGGTTCAGCATCTTTCTGTGGTTGTGTTGACTTCAGAGTCAGTGGTGTTTTGGTGCTCTGAACTTTTGTGACCTGTGCGACTGCAGCTGTCTGTGACCGTAGTAGTGTTGTTGTGGGCTGGGACTGTGGTTGTTCTGCGGCCTTGGAGTGTGGTAACGTCATTGTCTGAGGCGTTTGCGCTGCGGTCTGTGACTTTAGTAGCTTAGACGTCAGCGTTTCAGTTGTGGACTGTGACTGCGGTTGCGCTGCGGTCTGTGACTTTAGTAGTTTAGACGTCGGCGTTTCAGTTGTGGACTGTGACTGCGGTTGCGCTGCGGTCTGTGACTTTAGTAGTTTAGACGTCGGCGTTTCAGTTGTGGACTGTGACTGCGGTTGCGCTGCGGTCTGTGACTTTAGTAGTTTAGACGTCGGCGTTTCAGTTGTGGACTGTGACTGCGGTTGCGCTGCGGTCTGTGACTTTAGTAGTTTAGAAGTCAGCGTTTCAGTTGTGGACTGTGACTGCGGTTGCGCTGCGATCTGTGACTTTAGTAGTTTAGACGTCAGCGTTTCAGTTGTGGACTGTGACTGCGGTTGCGCTGTGATCTGTGACTTTAGTAGTTTAGACGTCAGCGTTTCAGTTGTGGACTGTGACTGCGGTTTTGCTGCGGTCTGTGACTTTAGTAGTTTAGACGTCGGCGTTTCAGTTGTGGACTGTGACTGCGGTTTTGCTGCAGTCTCAGAGTGTGGCGGCGTTGCCACTGTCATTGTGTGTAGTAGTGTGATTTTCTGGGTTTGCTCGACAATCTGAGCCAATGCCGGTGGTGGCGTGGTGGGCGGAGCCTGCGGTTGGGAGGGGTTGTGCATGCTGGGGAACTCCCTGGGAAGACTGTTGGTGAAAAGCTGCTGAAGGTCCCTGGTCTTCACCCACGCCCTGCTCATCCAGGAGACGGCCGCCTGGGGGAGCGCTTGGGGGCTAGTCGGGGGGTCCTCAGGTGCTGAGGAGGCAGGTTGGGTTTCCACGGGTGGGACAGGGGTAGTTTTGGCCTCGTTTGAGGCTGATGAGGTTTGGGCCTCTTTAGGGAGAGGAAAGGCGGTAGGCGGTGCTGAACATCCTGTATCTGAGGGAGGATTGACACACGGTTCTGTCAAGGTGCACTGACATACATGAAGATGCGAGTCATTGTAGCATTGAATGCATTTTACTAAGCGATCAGCTGACTCAACGACACAGATCTTAGAACCATTATTAACATGCTTTATCATCCCTGTGGAGTTTATCATTCTCATTAATGTGTAACATATCTCTATAACTGGTCAACACCCATGATAAAATGAAGATTGTATATTCTGTAGAAGTGTAGCTCAGGGACAATGTCCAGAACTGACATTTCTATCCAATAAATGCATGACTTTTGAAAATGATTTACCCACATGGCTGAGCTTCTCACCTTTTCAACCACATGGCTGAATATTTAGTATTTGTGTGAAGTGAGTCTTACCTGCTTCTCTGAGACAACCAGCTCTGCCCCTGGTTGCAGACAGCGTTGTGGTGGAATATGAGGTGTCCATGTTGATGGTTTTGGGCGTGGAGTTAAGCCTGGCCGAAGCGGCGTCCCCAGTGGGTTTGGAAGTGGGCCTAAAAGAGGCCAGAGGAAGAGAACCCACTTCTTCGTTGTGAGACTTGTTCTTGAGATCAGCGGCTGCTTCCGCCCGGACATGCAGAGAGAGAGACGTAGAGCGAAGTTTCACACCGAATGTTGTTTTTTCATCTTCCTCCTCTTCCTGTGTCTCCTCCGTCGCCTCCACAGCCTCCTCCACAGCCTCCTCCAGCTCCTCCCCTTCTGAGACTTTCTCCACCATGTCACTTGCAGTAATCACCTCTTCTTTTGGTTCAGCCCCCTCCTGGCTGTTCCTCAACAGGGCCTGTCCCATGTTCGTCCCTGTTCCCTCCCCCCCTCCCTCCCTTTTGTCCTCTGTCTTTTGTCCTCGGCCTGTTGCGCTTCCAGTCCTGGGTCTCCCCCACTCCCTGGCAGAGTTGACAGAGAAGAGGGAGGGCCGAGTGCCTGGCCTCAGAGTGTCTTCTGGGGATGGTGGCACTGTTTGACATGGGTCTTCCTGGCCAGCAGGGGGCTCTGTGGTAATCTGACCTCCAGCCCGTGCCTCCGGCTTTCTCACTGGAGAGGACGTTTTGGGGGTCACCACTGAGGTTAGGGTGGATGTGGGCCAGGCATCAGCCATTGGGTCAACCTTGGGCAATAACTCTGTGGTTTGGATTGAGTCTGGCGTCCCGCTCTTGCTCAGGGCATCCTGTTTGTTTGGGAGGGGGGCTTGGGGCTCGGGGGCTCCCAGGGGCATTTTCAGGACTGGGGTCTCAGCTCCAGCTCTGAGGGCAGGAGAGACGTTTAAAACCCCAGGATGGGGCTGCTCATGTGAGTAGGTCTTGCAGGGGAGGCGGAGGTCTTTGGTGGAGGTCTTTGGGCATTCTGAAGCCTCTGTGGGACCTGACATGAGGGGTGTCAGCTCTGGAGGTGCAGTGGGCGTAGTGGACCCTCCCTGCTCCGTCTTCAGGATCTGATTTGAATGAGAGCGTGTTCTCCCAGTAATGGCAGCCTTGTCCTCTTCATCCTTCTCAGTCAAGTGAAAGTTGATGAGACTCTCTGAGCGTGGTCTTGACTCGGTCTGAAGGGGGAGAGATAATAGAGCAGTTGTGTACCCAGTATTTTTGTCTCTGTGTATGTGTGCGTCCGACGCCCTTGGGCACAGCGCGGCGGGCGTTGTCCCAGGCCAGACTCACCGTGCTCAGACGTTTATTCTTGGCACAGGCCCTCTGGTTCCTGGGCTTGAGGGACATGCGGTGACGGGCGGCAGAATTATCTAGGCAGGTGAACTGGGCCGGGCTGCTGAAGTCCAAGGGAGGGGGCGTAGAGGTGGTGTCAGGGAAGGGGGGAGATGGGGTGAGGGGCAGAGAGCTGGTAACAGGAGGTTTGGGTATAATGGAAAAGGGATGGGAGGGTTTGGAGGAATCCTGTGAACAGAAAAACACTGGATAAACACAGGATGACTCAAAGTTTCAGAACAAGTGATACAGTGGGTGACATCAAAAACAGGAAGTGGTATTATTTGCTCTTTCTCCTCACTTCCCGTTTCTGCTAAACTCAGAGGGTTTTGGTGTCTGGGGGAGCAAGGGAACTTTGGATGAAATCGGGAAGTATTTGGGGAAAGATGAGGTGAGGACCGGGGAAGATTTTTGTGGTCGGACAGAGGCTGATGAGGAAGGATTTAGGGGACGGACAGCAGCCAATGAGGAGACAATGTTTAACCATCATACTGCTGGAATATTCATAAACCGTCAATTCCAACTCATTGGTTTAATGAGTAGTTGAGGTTGGAGGTTTGAGGCGGCAAGTGGATGGATGACATACCTTGTAAGATGAGCCCCGGGGGAGTGTGTTGTCATCCATTTCAGGAGGGCTGTGAGGAGGACCGTCATTTCCCAAGCGGTTCCCTAGGTCTTTAGGACGTTTGATTGGCAGAACCAGTGGGGGCGGGCCTAGATGCAGCTTCTGCTGCTGTAGCTTCATCTGGCCAATGACACATCACAGAGCTGTGGAACTCTATCTGGAGATCTGCTTAGCGGAACCCTACCTGGAGATCTGCTGAGCGGAACCCTACCTGGAGATCTGCTTAGCGGAACCCTACCTGGAGATCTGCTTAGCGGAACCCTACCTGGAGATCTGCTTAGCGGAACCCTACCTGGAGATCTGCTTAGTGTCTCATTTACAATCTGACTTGAACAGATGATTGTGGGTCCATTGGATTCACTATGAAGAATTAGACTCCTTTTAAAAGGGGGTTCTTTCTACAGACAGGGTTCTCCGTGGAATTCCGACTCACCTGGAGTTCTTTAATTCTGCCTGGGGCGTTCTCCTTGGATAGAACTCTAGGCTGCTCAGGACAAGAGCCCTCCAGGTCAGCCAGGAAGATACTGTCGTGCGACAACGCCCGCGATCCCAACACCCCTGAACACCTGGTGGAGGACAGGGGGACGGTCAGTGCTTCAGTGGGAACTACTGACCTTCATTTGGACTGCAGATTCCAGCAGCCAGAAACAAACCAGAGTGAGAAGTAGACATCCGCAATCCGACTAGCTGATCCCAGAGCGCAACAGTTGTTGTGGCATTACTCACATAGCAGACTTATTATAACCTAATCGTTTATGTGATTAGGACAATACACATATTCTACCTGCGTTCAACCCACCAGCCAGCCATTCAAACCAGCTGTGGTGTTGTTGCGGTCCGAATGCAGACTGATATCTGTCCTAATCCATGGTGGACACGGGGGTGTTGTCCTACCAGTACAGTAGAGGAGATTTGGGTGAAAACAGCACGTTTGGAACAGCTGTCCTGGAGGAAACACTCACAGGTTCTCAACGGTTTCCTCCTCCTCAGTGATGTCACTGGCTGACTGGCTCAATTTGGTGTCCATCTTGGTTTTCCCAAACAGATGTGTCTTCAGGGATTTCAGCTTGGACCTGCTCTTCCCTACAGGAGACAAGCTGTGGTCATGACAACCAACGTCCAGATGCATTTATAACACTGCAGACCTCAGCGGACACAGATACATTTCAACCTCCTCATGCTGATTGACTTAGTGATGTTTCACATTATGCCATGGCTTCCTCAGACCCTATGCTCTGTCATGTTTTGTTGTGTGTTTCCTTTTCATTAGCAGTCAATTCTACACACAGACTTAGTTTTTACATAACCAGCAAACAAACATCCAAGGTCCCCAGTCTCACCTGTAATGTCTTCTGCCCTGCCATTTATAACACTGCAGACCTCAGCGGACACAGATACATTTCAACCTCCTCATGCTGATTGACTTAGTGATGTTTCACATTATGCCATGGCTTCCTCATACCCTATGCTCTGTCATGTTTTGTTGTGTGTTTCCTTTTCATTAGCAGTCAATTCTACACACAGACTTAGTTTTTACATAACCAGCAAACAAACATCCAAGGTCCCCAGTCTCACCTGTAATGTCTTCTGCCCTGCCCTCCCTGTCTCCGGCAAAAGACTCCATTGCTCCGTCCTCTCACCAACCTAAAGTCCAAAATGTTGGAGAAGCAGAGATGGGTGGAGAAAACACAAACCAGCGAGAAAGACTGACCAATGGAAGCAGCTGGCGAGATACGCCTGACGTCAGAGACAAAAGACAGAAACGAAGACTTTGTATCATACAGAATGTCCTTTCTATGACCGTGTTTAAGATTATACTGTCCAACCATTCTTGTTGACATACTTCACAGTGATAACTAACATGTCAACAGGACGCTGCCAAACACTCTCCGAGCTCAAAGGTTTATTGGTACTTATTCTATCAAATGTCCCTTCACCCAATCAAGACAATGATAAAGGAGCACATTCCTTTGCCAGGTTTTCAGAAGTTTGATATTTGCACCTTGAAAGTTTCAACTGGATTTGTGACTCCTGAACTTCTGTCTCGAGTGTAACCCCCTGGACAATGTCAGTTAAAACCACAAACAGATTCACACTTCCTGTCCAGATCCCACACTTAGATCTGCCAGGATTAATCAATGTTTACAATTTACAGATAGCAGCTAAAAGGAACACACACACACACACCACACCCACACCCACACACACACACACACACACACACACACACTGTAAAGTATTGATGTCTACACAATGTCCCCAAAGACTGATAACTGGAGCAACATGCAGAGTTCAACATGTTTCTGAGTTCTTATAAGACCAAACCTAAAGGGTCTTCTGACTGTCTTGATATATGGGTCAAGTCAGAAACAGAACTGTTCTGTAGTCCTAGTAGGTACAGGCTGGTATATATGCTGTATGTTGATATGTGGGTCAAGTCAGAAACAGAACTCTTTATGGTAATTGCAGTTACAGGCTGTATAATGTCTCAATGAACCACCTCAGTATCCTTCTGGAAACCCAACCTGAAGGACACTCAACACCAACCGTCTACCAGCTGCGGTTTCCTTTCACTCCGTAAAGAGATGAATTCAGATGTAGCACGACAAGCAGTGCCAGACGACCCCCCCGAGAGAAAATGGTGTCTAAAGAAACCGTGCCTTTCTTCATCCAATGAGCTCAAGGAGCAGCAGCACCAGAAACAGGAAATAATCTGCTGGATTATCAACGTTGCATGGAGATCCCTGTATGATTTCACAGCCACATAATCCCACACACAAAAACACCCCAGATGAACCACTAAATTCCCATGTCACATGTCACAGCAGCGATCTACAAGCCGTGTTCAAACATGCTCTGTGTTCCCATTGATCACACAAGCCAAGGCTCATTCTGTACATACTGCAATGAATTCTGCAGCAGCATATTTGGTAAAACGCACCTCTGTTTAAAGGTACTCTTAACTGTTGCTAAACTACATCTCCTGCTGTTTACTCATTCTATACTAGCAGACACCCACACTGCCCAGTAGAAACCACTCCCTCCATCCTCTCCCACTCCTCTCCTCCCTCCTCTCCCACTCCTCTCC
>JACXGJ010013555.1:0-16085 GCA_016801105.1 Esox niger | reverse complement strand
ACACACACACACATACACATACATACACACAGACACACACACACACACACACACACACAGACACACACACACATACAACTATCCCCCCCACAGACATACAACTATCCCCCACTGATGGAACACAGAGCAAAATAAAACACACACACACACACACACACACACACATACACACATACACACATACACACATACACACACACAGATGCACACATACACACATACACACATACGCACACACACTTAGGAAGACACACACACACACATACACGCACATAGGAAGACACACACAAATAGGAATACACACACACACTCCTCACTTGTTGATTTGCATGTTACACACTAACTCAACTAACTCAGTCACTCACTAATTATCTATTTCACTCACAAACTCACTAACTCACTCACTACCTCACTCACTCACTACCTCACTCACTCACTACCACACTCACTCACTACCTCACTCACTAACTCACTACCTCACTCATGCACTCACTCAACAATTCTCTCTTTATAATTGATTCATTAATTCAATCCAATTCCTTTACTAAATATATCATGTCATATGGTGGTGAGACAGAGACTGATGGGTGGCTGTAGTTACACGAAAAAATCGAATGATTGTCAGAGTAGCTTTCCCAGATTGCAGTCCTCTCACTGGAATTTGGCAGGTCTTTATTTAACACAACAGATTTCGTGAGAGTCAAAAATACAAAAGCAGTGTCCAGGTGATTTGAAGAGGCTGTCTGTTGACCAAGCATAACTTAAAAAGAAACAGCACTTTGGGAGATCCTGTCGTTAGTCACACACCAGCTGAAGCATCTTGCCAACTATACATGACATCTGTGTTCTGTATTGCTAGGTAAGGTCCCGTGGCAGAATTCACATTTCCTCAAGACATTTCACTTCATCCTGCCTTCAGCATCGAGAAACGCAGGCCGCTACATGTGATCAATGAATATCTGTTACCACGCCGCGCTCTACAACATGTCCTGTCGCTGCAACACTAAACCTAACATTTTGCAGGAAGGATGCTTACGCAACCTTAAGTCTTCGCGATACCGAGCGACAAACCACACAATAAAGCAGACCATAGATTTTTGAAGATGCAAAACATTCTGGAACTTTCCCTGAAACTTCACTGAAAGATTGGGATATCCTCAATCTCTTTGGGCAATTGGGTTCCCCTTTGAATTTCATAAGAAATATTTTGACCTGATTTGGTTCTACTGGCGAAGACTTTATGACGGTGGGACACTTGTACATCCACAGGCCATTTAAGAGGCGTTTAAAATAAGGGGCGATATCTGGGGGAGGATAGAGGATGATTTCTCTCAGCACAAACTAAAAGACTTCAGCAAAAACCGACAGACTTGAGGATCAGTGTCCAGGTACCGGGACAGTTGTGTCTCAATACACTGTATGTTTTTCACAAATTGAACATGATCAGCAGCATCAAAGGGGCTCCTTTAAAATGGTATCCAGCAAAAGCATCTTTTTGCTTCTGGTCCAGAGTTACACACTGTCAGCTTTGGGTTTATCATTTTAGACAGCGGTTGAGATTCAGGACATGGTCCATAAGGGTTCCTACTTTGTTGGGCAAACTACTTTACACAGATCAGACCGGTTTCCTTCGTAAAACTCCTATACAGAACAACCTGTGTTTTAATACTCATCAACCAATCGTTGTCACCGCCACTGGTACACGACTGGGAGCTCGTTCGTTGCTGCTTTCTACTTTGGCCATCGAGCGTATCATTCAAGCCAAAAGCTCTCACATAGAATTACATGGTTATAATACCTAAGACACTGAATAAAATGTCTGCGTACACGGATGACATTCTCATCTGGGTATGTGACTGAAAGAGTGGCAGCAATGTTACACACACACCCACAGTTTCCGCGTCTCTCTGACATTTAGGTGTTTACTGTCATTTCTACTAAAGGCTTTTTGTCTAATCCTCTCACCACACCTGAGAGCATCCCTCTCTGACATGTCACTGGCTTTACACCATCTCCCCCCCATCTTACATTCTCTCTCTGGGTCTTATGCTCCTTCTCTCTCACCTACTCTCTTTTTCTCTCTTTTAAAGAAACATGAAAAGTGGGCCAATAAAAGTATTTTGAAAATAAAAAAATCTTCCAATATGTCTTCGTCTATATCAGCCCTCTCTCTCCCTCTACTCAATCTATCTTACTCTCTTACTCTTTTGCTAACTCTTTCCCTCTCGATCCCTTTCGTTCTCTCCCTCGCTGCATCTGTCAAGTGAACTTCTATTCCTTTTTTCCTCTCTCATTCTCCCTCTTGCTCCCTTTGTTTTGCACCTCTTTGTCTCTTTCTCACAGCCTATCCCGCTCTCTCTACATTACTCCCTTTATCTACCTCTAACTCCCTCTTCCCTTTTCTCTACCTCTGTCTTCACCTCCCTCCCTCTACTTCACCCTCTCTCTCAAACACACACACACACACACTCGCATTCAAACAAAAACAAAAGACAAATACTATTCTAGTATACAAATACTAATACTGGGTTGGATTTACCATACTGGTATACCTAAAATATTACTGCAACTAATTTTTAAAAAGGTAGTCAAAGAAAACGAATAAATATATATGACTAGAACATTAGAGAAGCACTAACTGAAACCTACTGGAAAGCAGAAATGGGCCAGAATCTGCTCTACTTTCAAGGCAAAGTCTTCATTAGGAAGTCTTTTTCCACTGCATGTGTGTGCACGGACGCAGGCGTTTGTGTGTGTGTGTGTGTGTGTGTGCATGAACGCAGGCGTGTGTGTGTGTGTGTGTGTGCAAGTGAGCAACACAGAGATCTGCTAAATTATTTACACTCCAAATCCCTCTTAATTGGTATCAAGTCTTTAAACAGGGTCAAATGTTGCAGTGCGGCTTTCCTTTTACCCCTTCTCCTCTCCCTGGCCTACGAGGAGGTGCTCAGTGGAGCGCCACCCCTCCATCCCAGCCTTTGACTGGGGAGCCCATCGTGCCAAGCTCAGACAAAAACGCACAACGGCATCACGACAACGCCAGCCGGGCCGCAGCTCTCCCCGTGGCTCGACTGGTTCCTGGATCATTACTCCTTCCCTCCCATGTAGTGGGAGGTTTGTTGAGTCACAACTCCATTGACACGGTGCCTGCGGCTCTGCAATGGGAGGGTATTAGATTTAAGCCCCTTAATAAAGCCAATTAGAATTATACCATAGTGCTCATGAAGGTAACCTTATCATGGCAAGACAAACTGCCCTGCCCCCACCGTCTTCCCCTCACTTCACCTAGACAGCGTGTGTGTGTGTGTGTGTGTGTGTGTGTGTGTGTGTATGCGTGGTGAGCGTTTGTTTGTGTGTGTGTGTTTGTGTGTTAGTGTGTGTGTGTGCGTGTGTTTGTGTGTTTGTGTGTGTGTGTGCGTGTGTGCGTGTGTTTGTGTGTGTGTGTGTGTGTTTGTGTGTGTGTGTGTGTGTGTGTGTCTGGGGGGGTCTTATAATACAGTGATGACCTTATTATTATGTCCATGTGGACTCCCTTCCCCAGACCAGTGGGTCCTAACAGGCACAGGTCTCACAGAGCCACACAGAGGTTGAAGACCACACCTGTTCTACGGCTGCCTTGATGACCAGAGGAAACCAGGGGCCCGGGAGAGAAAGAGGGAGAGATGGAGGGAGGGAGACGGGAGGAGGGAAGAAGACGGGCCATTGCATTACCCCTTGTCGTGGCGCGGGCTCAGCCTGAGACGGACAGGACAGGAAATGGCCGCTCATCAATCAAACGCAGAAAGCGGGAAGAAAAGGATGAAGGCAGGATGAAAAGGATGATGGCAGGTCTATGGGACCTTGGGGAGGACTGAGAAGTGGGAGTGATGGCTTGTGTTCATCTGTCTGGTTCCTCTTGCCAAGTCTAGAGGGACGTCTGATCTTCACAGCCCCAGTAGACCCAGTACATTGCCCCCACTGAACAGTCAGGCCTTCAGAAGCTTTTCAGTCCAGCCCGACAAAGCAATCCCAGCTACCACCACTGTCCAGGAAAATATGTTGCCATGGGCCCCTGTCATCCTGTTACACTACCATGGGCCCCTGCCATCCTGTCAATCTACTATGGGCCCCTGTCATCCTGCCAAACTACCATGGGCCCCGTCATCCTGTTAAATTGCCATGGGGCCCAGTCTTCCTGTTACACTTCCATGGGCCCCTGCCATCTTTTCACACTACCATGGGCCCCTGCCATCCTGACCAACTACCATGGGCCCCTGTCATCCTAGCTAACTACCATGGACTCCTTGTCATTCTGTCAAACAGCCACAGGTCCCTGTCTTCCTGTTACACTACCATTGGGAATCCTCTGGGGTACCCCAATGTGTGGAATCCTCAGGGGTGCCCCAATGTGTGGAATCCTCAGGGGTGCCCCTACATTGAATTGCACCTCAATGGAATATTGTGTTTCCAAGACCTGGAAGAGTTGTCATTATATTTAAATCATTTCTGATTCTTATTCTGGTTAAACCAGACAGTCTCCTACTATGCTCACCTGCATTTGATTTGTTGATTGATTGCTTTCTGAGGTAACAGGGTCATTACACACAGCGGGCTTCTGTTGGGATCCTCAGGAAATGTGAGACAAGTTTTGTTAAAATTAGCCCTGTTGTTTTTCATGGGAAAAAGTTCCCTTCAAAGTTCAGTCTAAAACGATACAGATCTTGGAGGAATTCTATGGGGGCTACTCCAAATTAAATTGTTGGGGAACTGGAATAAATTGTCAGAGTAATCCTTTTCTTTTAGGTGTTTTCTCCGTATTATTTGAGGTAATCCCTAGAGGATCCCACAGGAACTTTCTCTATTTACTATGGAGTATCTATAGACAGTGCCGTGCCTGAGTCTCTTGTTCAATGTGTGTCTTTTGCTCCATGCGCGCCCGACCATCGATTGAAGGTGAAGCTTGTCGATTGAACAACCAGCACTGCGCTCTCTGCCCCACCCCGCAGCACACCCAACCGCCTCACCTCACCTGCAGTCTATCAATAACCCCATCAACAGGCCTATTGATCCTCCTACCCCTTATCTTGGCGTGATGCGACGGCGCCCGCACACGTTTAATTTTTGACAGATTTACAATAAAGGTGAAGTTATTATTTAACTCTTACGGCTGTGGCGTGCTCTCTGATTTAACGCCCAGTGAGAATGTGAGTTATAGCCGACATGAGGAATCTGCCGGGCTAGGTTGGTTGGCCCAGTTCATAACTCACTGGCTCCATGTCTAGTTAGTCAATCACTTGATCTGTAATCACAAATGCTGCCAGAAATTACATGAGTGATGAGCTGTAATAAAAGCACCTACTTTTTCTGCTCAGTCTCCTAAGTGTTATTGGCAGACCCTCTTTCCCAGGAGGGCCTGGCTGTGAAACAAAACCCCCATAGAAACTGGCTCATTGGCTCGGTTATTGTGTGCGCGTGCGTGAGAGTGTGAGCGCGTGCGTGTTCTTGCATGTGCGCGTCACTCCTCGACTGTACTCTTTAGAGACAGTGTCTTGCTCTTTTACTTGAATTGTCATTCTCTGAGACGATAATCCACAGTTCAATGAGGAACATGACATTTCCAAATCTATTATGATGCTGCCGTTTTTCGGCACAACAACCCCGGCCAGTAACTCCGGACCGGCTCCCTCTTATTACCACATAACAGTTACATTCCAAAGTGTTCCGCAGAGGGGATGTTGCCAGGCTTTTGGGTATTTTCAGCATTGATTTGTATTTTTCCTGCCTTTCCCTGGTGTTGTATACCGACGACTCCCGTTGGTACCTGTGAAGTCGAAAGCGCTACTCGTTGCTTTGTATTTGTCTTGTACAGTACATCTGTATGGAAACAGATCATTGTCTTTTGTTACCTGGTGCGTTATGCATATGCTAAGCATTTTTATCTGTTCTTTGTGTTTGTTGCTGTTTAAATGTTCACTGTGTACATATTGTTATCTTATCTGACTTGCCTTCCGGGAAAATTAAGTCTTATCTCTGACAATAGAAGGAAAACACGCTGTCTGCCCCACGATCAAGGATGTTGTGTTTAAAACAGGTGGACATCAAAATGAGCGCGCAGCTCAGCCTTCCGCCGTGAGTTTGATACTGCCCAAAAGCCACAGGGTTTGACGACAACGTTACGATCTGACCTTTCAATCAAACTCTAAGCCGGGGGGGACCGGGGTGAGAGTCAACCATCCACGGTGGTTCTAGAGTGTCCTGGGGGTGGGGACTGACAGCTTTATCGATACCACCCTCCCTCACCCGACGACGCCCAACCGCAGTAATAATTACACAACAGCCAGCTTGCACTATTGATCACTCCTATTGATGAAATCATATTTTACTGTACAGGTCTGTCCATAGACGCGTAAATCTCATGTTTGCGTGGCGGCTCCGAACGGTGGGCCGCGAGACTCAGAGATGAACTAGCGGCGTCCGTATCTCCACGCTATCCTGAGGGACTGGGCACGCGGGGATGACAGGCGCTACTACGGTGTGATACGCGTGACGGCGTTCACCGGGCGTCCGCTCTGTCTTATCCTGATGTGCATTTGTCAACAGTGGCAGAATCTGCATGGCGTTAACGGAGGCTGATGTGGCCCAAATGTCCCACGGTGAACGGGCGTAGAGATGGATGTGACACACACTGTCAGCCACCGAGTGTAAACGGCAGCTGACGTGTTTGGGGAGGGGGAGGGGGAGGGGGGTTGAAGCGTCAAATCGAGAGATGGCATTTCTGTCATTCTTGTGCCCAACCCCTCACCACCTAAAATCACCTGAAGAACAGCAGGAAGTTGAATAGCTTCACGGTGACATTTTGTTTTCCCCGTGCTTTGTGTTATATCATCTGATTACTCCGACGTCACGTAACATCAAATACGTGTTAAGGCGGTGTTATGTAAAGTTCACTTGTGCTTCGGCCAATAGGCACTGAGTTTTTGAATCACTTATTTTAAAATGAAGCAATAAGGCATCATGGGGTGTGGTATATGGCCAATATACCAGAGCGAACAGCCATTAGCAGCACTGTATGTCAGTAATACACCCCATCACTTAAGGTGTCTAATAAACCAGTTCAATTTAAATCTTAAAACGTTTTTTTTCAGCTGATTTTGGACTTTAAGGGTTCCAACCACCCAGTTTGTAATATGTTATATACACTAATTTCTATGAAGTAACGCATTATCGCCCTTTGATCTTCTCATGGAAAAACATAACACAGTATTAAAAGGAAATACCAAATTTATTACTATTGGACGAAAGGAAAATAGGCCTTTATGGTCTGGGTCAAAGTGTGGTGCGCTAGACCATGTTTCCACTTTGGCCCACAGTTCAAACGCACGTTTTCTGTTTTCATATTTTTCTGGCCGGGCTCTGAACCACTTGGGGGCTATTCTAAAAGGCCACGGTGAAGGCTGCTTTTCACATTTAAGGGGCCAAAGAGACGTGGAGAGCTTGTTCCTCTCCTAGAGGCCTGCAAAACGCTTGAAGCCTGGGTATAGATTAATAGACTGGCTTCACCTTGCCTGCCTCAAATGCAGTCGCTCCTGAATGATGAAACCATGTTGGGCCGCTGCTTGTAAAACTCCTTCTGTGGGAGGTTGAATGAGAAAAATAGATTTTAATCAGTAGTGAATTGTTTTACAGGCTTAGAGTACACCATAAGCTAATCTGCTTGTAGCTGTACTGGTATTTCTGATGAAAGGCACAGTAGATCTCAGTCCATTTCCATGTATTCATTTGACTTGGCAGAGAAAGGGGACTGGTTTCCCTGGAGTTAAAAACTAGAACATTAACTCTGTACTGCCACAACAATCCACTGGTACATTTGGCCGCATTTATGGTGGCCGATTGTAGATAATATATGATGAGATGGAAAACAAAAATCGCGGCTCCTCTGTTTTAGATAGGCATCATATTAAACCTGGCACATTGGAATTGCTACACATCTGCGTTTCTTACATTTATATGGTGTTTAATATGCGAAATACTTTCAGGAGAGAGTCTCTGAAAACCTTGCTGGTGTCTACCACCAGACAATACTGCCTCAGGAAAAATAAGACGCACATACCACATTCAAGCTGGTTAAAAAATGTTCATGTCAAGCCACAAAAATGGCAACAATATAAGTTGTGTCTTCCCCAATTATAGAAAGGATCTGACGGAATGAGAACAAGGCTGTATCTAATCCAGGCAAGAAGCCTACAGTGGCGATTCACCGAGACACAGTGATTGATATGAGCAAGTCATGTATTTACAGAAACTGACAGGATAAAAAAAGTGTTTTCTTCCCATCTCTCCGCTCATCTCCGGACATAAATCACTGCCAACGGGATGCATAAATGTGCTCCGGTCCTTTCGTACCGCCACAGCATAGTCAATACCACTTTGACCTTTACATTTGGCATTGGTCACTCGTGCTAAATGCACGCCGTGAACCTTCCGGCCTCGGCCAATCACATTTAATAGCCACCTGGGCTGATGGTTCGCCACACAAAAACACAAAGGCCAGCGATAATACCAAGCACCGACCCACACCATGACCATGATCGGCATCATGAGAAATCCTTGTCCTGACGACGGCATTGTCCTAATGTGAGGTTCCCCGTTGCCACGGCCATTTGAGTCCATGGCTGGAGCTCTGTGATGTTGCATGACCAGCCTAACCTTTGACATTAGCCGCCACTGTGAAGCTTTTGCTGTTTTGCCCTTGCCCATTTGAATTGTCTGTAGTAGACCTTCATAACAGCCTCCAAATCTGTCAAGTGGCAGATATAAATGCACATATAAGAGGGTGGCAGGAATAGGGCAGAAGGCTGAAGACCTTTTGGCCTTTTGGTCATCCAATCATCCCTGACCCATTTGTGGGCTTTGTCCACCATCCGTACTATTCCATACTTTATCAGTGTTGGTGTCACAGTTATCGATGGACCCTTGGAAATATTTTATTGGCCAGGGTGACCTTTGACTCAGGCCAACAAACAATACACCCCCATGCCGCGGCCTTCTCATCGTCACTTGGATGTATGATCAAATGGATATTTGGACCCAGGATTTAGATTAGACATATATAGGCTGGACCACCTTCTGTGGGTCGCCTATTTATAATCATTTGAATTTACTTTCTCCTTTCCATGGTGTCTTCAGCCAAACTTTTTTGGATGTTGCGTTGAGAGCTCAGTATAAAAGTCTACAGGCTGGGTTACAACAAAGTACAAAACTAAATTAATATTTTTTCCAAAAATCTATATTATTTATCACTAGCTGTTAGATATGTTCCGTGCACTTATGCCATTTTCACTAGACTGAAATGAAAACTTCTGAAATGTACAACTGTTTTTGAAGCTTCTGACTTCCAACTAGGACATGAACGCATGGTTAGCATTAGCATCAGAGTCATGGATCCTGCCTATATTTCTTGAATGCCTCTTTAAAATGTGATTTTAAACATAACCTTAATCTTCACCCTTACCTTAACCCGAATATTAAGTCCAATACTAACTTCATCATCTTAAGAACAAAAAGCAAATGTTTTTTTCAAATGTTAATTTAGCAACTGTGGATTTTCGCTCTTGTAGCCCATTGCATGTAAAAGTGAGCCAGAAGAAACTAAGTGGGCTAAATTATATCAATTATTAGCCTTTTCGTTGCAGTATAAACCTACAAACATCCCTGTTTGTAAGTTTATACTGCAAAATAAATATCCGCTACCATGTGTTTGTAATGGTAATAACGTTGGTAAACCTGGACTACATATTTGAACACTATCATGAAATAGATTCTCTGAAGTGATCGTTAATGTAAACCATTAGTGTTACAGCCTGTATTTCTTCTACAGTAGTTCAGTCAAGCTTGGTCATACCTATCAACGCTTATGATAAAGCATACCTTTGTCCAACTCATCTGTCTCCTTCCATCCCTTCAAGCAGGCCTCTTCAACTTAGGAAGTACAGCTTGCTTGAAACACCCGCAATTAAGATAAGCCAGACCGCAGCTGGACAATTACCTGCCAACTAACCTTTTCTGGAGGCACTTAAGGATGTAGGGGCCCCTGAGGACCCAGGGACCCAGCACTTCACCTGGGAAGAGAAAGAGAAAAACAGTGAGAGACGCGAGGAAATGTGAGAGAGATAGAATAGAAAGCAATGTGCAACAGTGAGAAAAGCAAGCGATAGTGACAGTGAGGTTCGGAGCGACTGAGAGACAGAGAGAGTGAGAGACGGCATCGTAGTGAGATTACCTAATCCTCTGAGAGCATCCCAGTGGAAGGGCTTGTTCATGTCAGACGCAGAGAGGGCTTTGGCTAGGTTTACCCCGGAGAGGTGCACAAAGCACACAGGGATCGACTTAAAGACGAGGCCGCCGGGCTGTCCGCTCCACACCGCCTCGGTGTGGCTTGGTAAACACTGTTAAATTGATTACAGGGAGCAGATGAGATTTCTCAGCGCCCGCTTTCATTAACACAGCGGGCCAGGCCGTATTCGTCTTCTCCGACTGCACCGGGGTCTGCCGAGGAAGGTGGGGCCACCGCACTGCACCGGGGTCTGCCGCTACCGCACTGCACCGGGGTCTGCCGCTACCGCACTGCACCGGAGTCTGCCGCTACCGCACTGCACCGGGGTCTGCCGCTACCACACTGCACCGGGGTCTGCCGCTACTGCACTGCACCGGGGTCTGCCGAGGAAGGTAGGGCCACCGCACTGCACCAGGGTCTGCCGCTACCGCACTGCACCGGGGTCTGCCGAGAAAGGTAGGGCCACCGCACTGTACCAGGGTCTGCTGCTACCGCACTGCACCGGGGTCTGCCGAGGAAGGTAGGGCCACCGCACTGCACCAGGGTCTGCCGCTACTGCACTGCACCATGGTCTGCCACGGAAGGTGGGGCCACCGCACTGCATCGGGGTCTGCCGCGGAAGGTGGGGCCACCGCACTGCACCAGGGTCTGCCGCTACCGCACTGCACCGGGGTCTGCCGAGGAAGGTGGGGCCACCGCACTGCACCGGGGTCTGCCGAGGAAGGTGGGGCCACCGCACTGCATCGGGGTCTGCCGCAGAAGGTGGGGCCACTGCACTGTACCGGATTAACCATATTTTTGGAACTGGTGACCTGAGGGGAAGCCTTTTGGCATCGAGGGTGGAATACTAGCTTTGTTTTTGATGGAATCAATCAAGGCGAAAGACCAACAAGCCAAGTAGTAGGATGCAGAACGCGACAAGGCACGAATGACAAAGCACTGAGGGTGTGACAGGTCTTTAGGGATAAATGCGTAACACACCGGATCACTGATCTGTTTCGAACACACGTGAGCAAACTGTGCTTATGGGCTCGAGGTATCTCCGATTCTATGCCTTCTCCTTTTGCTCAGTCTAATCTAGATTGTAATTCTAGATCTTCTGAGGGGTGAGAGACAGATTGGAACGTTGGTGAAGAGGTCCCTATGCTGTGTCGCTGAACAGGTGTGTGTGCGTCCGGGAATATTTTAACACAGTAGGAACTGTGGCTGTGGCTGGTTAGCCTGTTCTGTAGTGATGTAGCGATTAGGGGCAGGCTGTGAAGGTGCCCATCACACTGAATACAGCACACGTCCACGTCCCCTCCAGACAGGCTGTCATTGCCCATACATTTCGAGGCCTGAGAGGGGAGCTGTAAGAACCAGGGACTTTTCAGTTTTTTACAATGCGCCTGGATGTTGCCAGCAGAGCTAATACTTCCCCCGGATCTAGTAGACAGCACATCTCCCCAATACTCTCGTGAGTGGAGTCAGGGGTTATTTTGTGCTATTTTTACAAGAAATGGGTTGATTTGTCTTAGACCATTACCGTCCATTACAGCTGAAAGACTTGGGTAAAAGGTGGGAAGCGGCATACGCTGGCATTCTGCCTAAAGAGAAATCAATGAAACAAATTAATCCTTTGCTGGCTGTGGTGACACAGTCATCCATCATTCAGGGGTTCTTCTACACAGCGAATCAGGGAGCAGGGCGGGGAGGGGGTGGGGACCCCGGGGGGGATGGGCCAGACTACCACGCCAACCCCGGGGGCGACCGCTAGGAATCCTCCGGCGGAGGACTCTGAGTATTCCAGCTGACTGTCTGCTGGAAGGGCAGCGGAACAGGGACGCATGCCAGAGTCAGGAGGCCATGTAGTGATCAGCCATGATTACACACAGCCGTGATATCTCTTCCTCACATGCACACACACACACACACACACACACACACACATACACATGCTTCTCTCCAGACAGCTTGTTCTGCCCCTCCAGGTTGACGAGAAAACTGATAGGGGATTTTTATCATTTATTCACACTGGACATACCCCGCGGACTGCTATCACCAGAACAGAGAGGGCTGAGGATGGAGGGGGAGAGAAGGCAAGAAGAGGAGGGAGGGACGGAGTGATCCGAGAGACAGGAAGAAAGCAAGCCCCGCTGTTAAGTCGGGTGTTGAAAGCAGCGATCCCCCCCGTTCAACCGGCTCATCGGGACGACCTCACCATGTGGCGGGGCATTGTTCCAATTGCATCGAATTCTGTCGCAT
This sequence comes from Esox niger, assembly GCA_016801105.1. Classification (NCBI taxonomy): domain Eukaryota; kingdom Metazoa; phylum Chordata; class Actinopteri; order Esociformes; family Esocidae; genus Esox; species Esox niger. The sequence continues at coordinate 3,529 of JACXGJ010013555.1, read as the reverse complement.
TGTTCCAATGATGACGCATTCTGTTGCATTGCAGATTCCCATGGTTCTGCGCTTGCCCCATGAAAAGGCCAGGTGTCGTCTCCATACCAACCCCCCTCCCACCCTCTGCCCCCTGCCCCCCCTCCCTCCATGCTCACCAGTGAACCACACTGCCATGCGAGGGCAAGAGCTGCGTGCGCGCATCAGCGCTACTTATGCCATCGTGGTGCACCTCAATTCAGCCAATTACAGGTCTGAGTTACGTGCACGTGATCGCATCACATGGCACACACCAGGAAGTGTCCATCCCCTGGTGGACACATTCGGCTCCTATCACAACGTACAGCACCAGACAACAAAAGAATATCAATGTAAACACTGACAGACGAAAGAAAGAAAAATCACGTCAAACCATTGTGTATTTATTTATCATTTAATTCAGACTTTATTGGATTCTCTGGCAGTAATATTATTATACACAGTTGTTGAGTAAACTTCCAGGTATCCCAGCACACCGCCGCAACCAGCGTTTCAGATCCAGTATGATATTCCTGCGACAAGCAGTGGTTGCTCTAATGTTTCCCTGTGGCGGCCACGTGCTTTTCTGAAATGTGACGAGTAGTGTGCCGGAGTCATGGGGAACCGCTGGACAAGCCACATCATTACCTGTCTTGTCACCATAATGGGGGGGGGCACTTACCTTAACCAGCCTCTCAAAGAAGAATACCAACAGGCCTTATTTTTCCCTGCGACACAGGTGGTAGTAGCATACCGGAAAAACTTTGAGAGACAGGAGAGAGGGAGAGAGACTGGTGGTGGGGGTTCATAGGGAGGGGGTTGGGAGATTGACAGGAAATGCTACAGCCTAGCCCACACGTAAACGTCGCTTTAGACCTGAACCTTTATATCCCGGCGATGAACGCCGGAGCCCCCGACACTGATCAAAAGTAGTTTTATACCAACATCCAAAGGGGTTCTCTTTGCTCTCTCTACTTGCATCGGAGTCTTTTTTGTTTTGACTTATTCAATTGTAAACAACGCAGAGATTTGTAGAGCAATATATTAAAGCAGGGCTGCAAGGCGTGTCCCCCTCTGAAGTTCATGTTCTGGGAGATTCCCACAACCTTCTGCTAGGAGATACAATATGTTTATATTTTGATAAGTGCATTCTTACAACCTTTGAAGAGATAAATGTTTCAAGCAGGAGTGCAGGGAGGGATAAGGAGTGGAAGGAGTTGACATGAGGAGGAGCATGTTCTGGAATGTTTTCTGTCCTGCATCAGAACTCATTTGTCAGAGCTTGACCCCCGCTCAGATGTTTCAGGTCGAGGGGGGGGGGGCAAATGAGGTAAAGTTGCCATGTGCTCACACACAAACATACACACATGCACACACACACACACACACACACTCACATGCACAGAGATAAAGAGAGAGAGCGAGAGAGTGAGAGACAAGCATGTGTAAAAAGTCATGTAAATGGGAACAATAGCTCAACACAGATAGTCACACTAGTTTAAATACATGACCATAAATTAACATTTACAATCAAACAATAATTTCAAACTTCACAATGTAATTTATGTATGGCATATAAAAATAAAACAATACATCTATTTTTACTGAGCACCGGCGTAAAGTGTGCTGCTCGACGGAAGGGGAGCTGGGTAGTTGAATGAGAAGGAGTGGAGCAGTCTGGAGCATGTTAAGGACACATGTTTCTCCTCTCTATCATATATATATATATATATATATATATATATATATATATATATATACCACAGTACAAATCTTAAACAACAGACATAGTGTAGCTTGTCGTACGTAACCAAGACAACCAGTCATTTTCTGCAAATGGACTGTCACTTCTACATGTCTAATCAACACAGAGACTGTTCACACTGGTCTGCGGGGTCTTTGAACTACTGACACAAACCCCACACCTAGCAGCAATCCGTGCAGATAAATCCATGAGGTCTACAGTACCTACAGTGCCTACCCAAGCTGGGTATGCCTCATATACATGTCTTTTTAATAAAAAAAGTTATATTTCTGAACACAGCATTATTCAAGGGTCAGAGGTAAGATAAATCCCGGTTGTCAAAAGAGAAGGCCATTGTTAGTCACACCTTTTGTTATGGTGATAATGTTATATCACAAAGGCTGCCGTGACTATACTTTAAACTGAGACAATAACTTTTTTTACATGACATCACATACTGATGCTCAGTATGTGGCCCAGTGGTCCTCTGTATTTCATCGTAGGGGCAGCTTACCAGGATATCCCTGTCAACCTAAGTAGAAGAAACAATGTCAACAGATGTTGATAACAGGGCTAGCCGTCGGAAATTTGCTTAAAGTTATACATGCCATGCAAGGCAAGCTAGATAAAATGACAACATGATTTGAGTAAATAGCATTATCGGTGGTTCTGTGTGATTCACACTACCTTCTGATTGCCTTCATAAACCAAAAAGAGAACTTACTTCGGGACTGTTTATTACCGACATGATTCTATAGATCCGACATTAGAGTTATCAAGTTACGGCAGTATTGTAAAGATGCATCGTGGGTGAAGACTGCGATCCATGAATCATCAGTGCTGTCGAGAGGTCTTAGAGAACTGGGGAAAGGTTCATGCCTAGCTGCAATATAACTTTCATGGCACAATCAGGTTGCCCAGTCACTCCTGTCAGGAAGAAACACAATGAGGTCATTATTTGATTTGGAGAACACCAATACAGTTAGAAAACATGTCAGTTATTCCAACATATTAAATACAAACAGTCTGGTCCAAAGTTGAATTTAATTGTAAATATAGATGGTTCCTTCAGTTTGACCCCTCTGGCTTTCCTTGGCCACAAACATGAAGTGATTTCTCTGAAGAGTTTGGTTGGGAGATGGAACCTCGAACTAATAAGGTCACAATCATTCAGCAGGAGTATCACATTATTGCTTTTCAGTTGTGAATGCTGTGTTTCATTTGTACTGCTTGTAATTAGGGTCTGACGTAGCCTGAATCGACATTACTGAACCAGTTTGCCCCATCTCAAAGTTGAGGAGATATTCTCTGTTTTGTTCAACAGGTGAGTACCACCAAGCTAGATTTCCCATCATTCAACAGGAGCGACTTGACATTGGTTTGTTCAAGGTCGGAGATCCTCGACTAGCCCTAAAAATATTTACTGATGGTCAGATAAATTGGAGAGGCAATAACTGTGGAATTGTTTGTCTGTTTCACTTTATTTATGAATTCATCTGTCAGGTGCACTAAATGTTTCAAAACACTTTGCCAAGGCTATGGGTGGCAAAACTGTCTTTCTTCCTGTCTTGCAAGCAGTTACAGTACTTGGAAGAGGAACAGAACAAATCATTGCTAGCCCCCAACTGCCTAATTGATATTAATATCTACTGATCATCTCTGATCATTTCACAAAATGTGTAGGAATAAAGGGTCTATACCTCTCATGGCCCCTCCCCCATAAGACGCAAGAAACCTGTGTGTGTGTGTGTGTGTGTGTGTGTGTGTGTGTGTGTGTGTGTGTGTGTG
>JACXGJ010013553.1:0-16084 GCA_016801105.1 Esox niger | reverse complement strand
GTCCGCCCGTCCCGCTGTCCGCCCGTCCCGCTGTCCGCCCGTCCCGCTGTCCGCCCGTCGCGCTGTCTGTCTGTCTGTCCGCCCGTCCCGCTGTCTGTCTGTCTGTCCGCCCGTCCCGCTGTCTGTCTGTCCCGTTGTCCGCCCGTCCCGCTGTCTGCCCGTCCCGCTGTCTGCCCGTCCCGCTGTCTGCCCGTCCCGCTGTCTGTCCGCCTGTCCCGCTGTCTGTCCGCCTGTCCCGCTGTCTGTCCGCCTGTCCCGCTGTCTGTCCGCCTGTTCCGCTGTCTGTCCGCCTGTCCCGCTGTGCGTCTGTCCCGCTGTCCGCCTGTCTGCCTGTCAGACTTAATCTGCATTGCAGTTGCTGTGTCCAGCCTGTGATTACTGCAGAACACTGCGTTTGCACTTGCTTTGGTTTTTTCTTCCCCTCCCTCCCTTTTTCTTTTTCTCTCTCTTCCAGCTGGTCCTTTTTCTGTTCGTTTACTAACAGTGATGAAGATACTTCCTGCAGCACCATTGCCCTCTGCTCCCAGCGGTTAAACCACTGCCACTGTCCCACTGGGCCACACTGTCACAGTATACACAACACGTGTCAAACTACCTGCTCAAGGCCCAGACTCTGTTAGTGGCGTGCTCTTTGTTCACATCATGGGACCATCTATGTACCCCTCTCTTCCATGCAGACTAATCCTCTGTCCCTGGGACTGGTCTGTCCTCTGCCTGTGCGGTGCTGCGGGTATAGAATGTTGAACAGACACAAAGCCTCTTCAGTTTCGTCACGTAGCACCCCCTCCCGCTCCTCCTCGTCCTCCGTCTCCTCATCGTCCCTGCATGACAATAGTCTCAGTGTCACAAAGCACTGCCTCTCCTCTAACCACTGGTGACATCACTAGTGCCCTGCACAGAACAGGACATTGCTGAGCTGAGAGGCCCTTACTCCCACTATGAATGGCACACCCGTTGTCCTTCCTTCTCTCACACACACACACACACCCATATACCCTCTGAAAGGCCCGAGAAGCATTGATACTGGGGTAGTGGACTTGGCTGCATACGTGTTGCTTGCCTGGTAAACAGGAAGAGGTTTAGTGGAGGTAATAAAGTGTAGAGGCTGGGACTCCAAGGTGTCCGCTTGGTCTCTGGTCCTCTGTTATCGATCCCAGGCCCTGTGGGGTTAGTGGTGGCAGAGCCTGGTCTGTGTGAGTCTGGCCAGACCAAATGACATGTTTAGACCTTTCAGAACATGCACACATACACTCACTGGTCTACAGAGTGTGCTTTGTCAGGCCCAATCCATCTTTAGCAGTGTTTTCAGATTGGGACCCATTGTGTTCTGGAGATGTGGGTGGTCTCTGGAGGGTTTGTCTAGACAGATTATTGCCAGTCTGGCCTGCAGCCCCCAATTTTTCTTTTTTTTCTCTATTGAACTTTTCCCTTGTTTTTTTCCCTATGTCAGTTATATCCAATTCATTATTAAAGTCCTGCTTCATCGCAGCAACTCCCAGTAGCTTCTTAACAGTCGGTGTATAGATGTCTCCCAATGCCCATTGTTACCTCTTCTGGTTCTTATCGCTCAACCAGGCATTCTAGACTGTAATCCTAATGCGCCAGAGGGAATGCACTTTCTGAACGGTTACCCTGATTTAGCCCACAAGTGCCCAAGCCTCTGCAAGGTTCCGACCAATTGCACCATCCTCAGTGGGACCCCTGGGCTAATCCAAGAGCTTGATTCAAACCCTGGTCTCCCAATACGCAGCTAAATCCGAGGCAGTGACTCGATAACGCCCCCACATTGAACAGTCACCTAGTCACTGGATCTGTCTTCGCACAAATGAAATGTCAGCTGCGGTGATGAACTCAGCTTTACGTCCTTATAAGTCATCCCATAGGTTGGGCTGATATGCTGTGCTCTTCCTGTTTCCAGCTCTGTGAATGGCACCGGGTGTCCTCCATCTACTGGGATGGACAGCGAGGGTCCTTCCACCTCCTCCACTCAAAGCGACTCCTGCTTCCCCCCTGGCCCGGCCCCGGTCACCAATGGCAATGCAGCATCCTCCCCGACCCACCAAGCAGCCGTTGTCATGCCCACAAATAACCCCGCCTCCACTGATGGTGAAGTCGTCATTAAGAATGGTGAGGGAAAAGCACTTGTTTCTGTACTGGAGATCGGGGCTCCGGAGTTTGTTTTATTTGTATTTTTTACCTGTAATTTAAATGTTTGAACATCACATCATGCTGAGAAAAATTGGTTTTGTCACTGGATAGGTATCGTAAGCATAATTTCTGCTCAGGGAAAAAGTAAAATGCTGTTCAAGGTAATTGACAGATTTTTTATCAACAAGGCCCACATGTAGAGATGCTCGTTTCTCAAATACGGATTAAGCCTTTTCCAATGCAAATTAATGGCATCAAATTCATATATTGGGCATATTGTTTTCAAAAAACTTTTGTCAGTTTGAACATTAAATATGTCTTCGTACTATTTTCTATTGAATATAGGATTAAAATGAGTTGCACATCCTTACATTTTGATTTTCTTTACATTTTACAGTTACAGTTTCCCAACTTTTTTGGAAAGAGGTTATAAATAAGAGTTGTTGTGGTCCAGTGTTTTACCGTCTGTGTTACAAGTATTGCAAATTGAATGTGTTCAAAATCCTTTCCTTTCCATGGAAGTATGAAATGCCTTCAGAAATATATTTGAAAACAAAAAAACAGCATATTTGTTGTCATGTTTGCGGTATATTGTCTGATATACCGCGGCTTTTAGCATTCAAAGTTTGAGCCAGACCATTAAAAACGGCAGCATTTATCCGACCTCTGTCCTGATGAATTCAATATTGGCAGCTGGCTTGACTCCCTGCACGACTGCTCTGATATTCCAGCCTGGCTCTGGTCATGGTTGAGTTGATCCCAAGGAACAGAACAGATTAATTTTCATTAAGATCGGCCAGTAATCCCTTTCTGCTGCTGCCTGTCAGCACATCGGACTCTGATAAAGCTCCAAGGACAGCTCAGCCAGGGAGGGCCACCCACAGAATGACCCAGTGGAGGGCAGGGAACAATACGTCTTCCCAGTTATTCTATGGAAACCATCTCAAAGATGCTTTAGAAAAATCCCAAATGAGCTTAGTTTGTGCAGTGGCATATCTTGACTAAGAGAGAGTGTTCCCCAGCTGATTGTGTTTATAGGTTGGAGAGCTGAGTGTTGATACAGGTCAGTAGAGGGGAAGTCGATGGGACTATATAGAGGACTCATCAGTCACACCGGCCTGGAGCTCCATTCCATCAAGTCCTGTCCTGTATCCCGCTCCACCCACTCACAAACACTTCCTTCCATGTTAAATCAAAAGCCTCCCGTTTCTGTTGGCTATTCTGATGATCGCTAAAGGAGAGAGGTGGCTTGGAAGCGGGTTCAAACGAAAAATTTGAACTGAGTCCAGCAACTTTGTGGATTAAAACCACAAGATATTTCAGAAACATTTAAGGGGTTGCTTAAAACATGAGGTTCAAAACCGTTTACAACAATAGAAAATAAAAAATGTTACATGTGCTCTGTGCCCAGTGTCTGCCATGGCTCAATGTCAGTCATAAAATTCACTGAGAATGGAATGGCAAATTTTAACCATAGTAAGGCAAGTCACTGGGGTCGTTGTTTAGAAAGAAAAACAAAATGCTTTCCTCAGATCTTTTCCCAAACTTCCATCCTCTTCCACCTACTTATTCTGAGTTTATTTCTGTCCCCTCTTCAGTGGTGTCCTTTCTCTCTCTGTCTGTAGTGAATGGTGATACTGGGGCCGACGCTGCAGCTGGGTCCACAGAAGAGACAGAGCCCCCTGCAGGCGACACGGAGGACTGCGGCAATGCCAACGCCACCACCACCACCACCACCTCCCCTGACCCAGACCCCAGCCCGACCCCTGATCCCTCCCCTCAACCCCCCACAGAGACTCCGACCGCTGAGCACGACGTCGTAGCTGCTGCTCCGCCCTTCTCCTCCACCCCAGGCCAGGCAGCCCCGGCCCCCACGCCCCCCAGCTCTACAGTGGAGGCGGCAGAGGGCACCAGTGGGGCGGACGCCGACGGGTCCAAGCCCAGGCAACAGGCACTGAACGCGGGCACTTCGGACCCCCTGCCCCCCGGGTACATCTCGCTGTGTTTGTTTCTAAGTGTGCCCTGCCCCGGCTTGTGTTTCTGTCTGCTGGGTGTTGAGTGTGTCTGCTGTCGTGCAGGTGGGAGCAAAGGAAGGATCCCCACGGGAGAACGTACTACGTGGACCACAACACCAGAACCACCACCTGGGAGAGACCCCAGCCCCTGCCGCCCGGGTCAGTAAAACCACCGACACATCGGTCCCTCAAGCGCCCGCTGGATCACACGCGCAGATAGTAATGGCGACGGTCGTAATGATCCTTGTTAATATTCTAATTGCGTCTCTCCGTCAGCTGGGAGCGGCGCGTGGATGACAGAGGTAGGATCTACTACGTGGACCATAACACCAGAACCACCACGTGGCAGAGGCCCACCATGGAGTCGGTGCGGAACTTTGAAGCGTGGCAGTCCCAGCGCAGTCAGCTCCAGGGGGCCATGCAGCAGTTCAACCAGAGATACCTCTACTCGGTATCAGCCCCCCTTTCCCTCGTTCTGTCACTCATCCATGCCCACCAGCAAGCAATCTTTTACAGGGCCGTATCCATAGGACAGAATGTTTAGAACATGGCTGTTAGGAAATACATGTACAGTATTAAGGACAACGTTGTAATTTCTGAGGAGGATAAAGTCATCTTGGTTCTATGCAACAGCCAGGTTTTCAGTTTAGTGAACAGCAAATGGTCAGGTCAGTTGTGTATGTTATGTATTGCATATTGACCTTCTCTGGCACATCTGACACCCAAGGAACAGTGCCAACAACTTTAAACGGATCTGCCAATCATATTATGGAAGGTTTTTTGACCTCGTACTCTGTCTGCCAATAACTCAGCAGCATAATCAACCAGAAACTTCTGCTCTGAGGCTTCAGGAGAACTGCACCTCTCAGTTTCGTTATTTGTATGGATTTAAGTCTTCAAATAAACAGTGAGACATATTAATTTAAAGATAGATAGATAGATATATCTATCTATCTCAAATAAACATAATCCTTGATTATATCTGTAACACAAGCCTGAGTGAATCTTAATCTTTGAGAGAGGCCTGATTGTCCGTTGTCTGTCATAAACCCAGGCCTGACTTCCTCTGATGTTCTAGAGGGCTTTTATGGGGATTCAGTAGGCTCTCCTCCGCCTCCTAGGCCTTTGAACTAACCTATAATCCCATCGGCCCTGACGATGATTAGCTCACCACGCTGACTAGTATGGAAGGATGGTCTACTGTCATCATTTTGCATTTGGCCTGCTAACTAGCCAGTCAGTCACTAAGACAGGCATATACACTTCTATTGATTTCAATTGGATTTTCTGCTAATTTGGGCAACCCGTTTGTCTGTTTATTGACCTCCTTCGGTGGGCATTATGGACGTCTTCATCTCCATTCCACGTTTCCTCCAGGCTCAGATGATGTTGGCAGAGAATGACCCCCTGGGCCCGCTTCCTCCCGGTTGGGGTAAGTTTTGCTTCTGATGATGCTATGATGTTGAGACAGTCGGTGTACTCTGTGATCTTAACTGTGATCTTAACTGTGACTGTTAGCGCTGTCTGCCAAGTCCTAGGTACATTTCGGATAGGTTCGTCACTAGATTTGCTGGACATGATTGATACCGATGTTATATTTTTCTATGTTCTGGCTCATTCTGTCATTTTTGACTCCCACGTCCTCCTGTGTAATCCTGTCAGGTCTCTTCCTCCTGACAAGCACGTTGCTGTGTGACCTAAACCGATCTCCCCCCCAATCACCAGTGTCACTGATTCACGGAGTCCACTCATGTGGCTAATGATTGACCTTCTCTCCTTTGTTTCTGTCCAGAGCGGCGCGTGGACTCCAACGACCGGGTGTACTTTGTCAACCACAACACCAAGACAACTCAGTGGGAAGACCCGCGGACACAAGGGTGAGCCCCACCTTGCTCCATGGCAACGGCACGTCCAGCCGCACTGATCCGATATTTGTCAGCAAAAACCCAACAAACATTCAGTCCAGAGTCTCTCTTTCGTTATTCAACTGTCACTTTGTCTTCCTCCCTTACAGGCTACAGAACGAGGACCCTCTCCCCCAGGGCTGGGAGATCCGCTACACGCGGGAGGGCGTCCGATACTTCGTAGATCACAACACCCGCACCACCACCTTCAGTGACCCGCGCACTGGGAAGTCCTCTGTGTGAGTGCCGTACTGCCCCCCCACCTCAACAGCTGCTCTTAAACCATCATTAGTCGCTGTGGCAGTGAGCTACCCAAATACTCCCAACAAAAATTGAACAAACTTTAATCACTGTGCTTCCATTCGGCTTTTATTCTGGTCCCACGGTGATTGTTTGTTACATGATGCTGTGGCTCCCTTGGACCCTGACTTCCGACTTCTGGCCTTCCCTCAGCACCAAAGGCCCACAGATAGCATATGAGCGCAGCTTCAGGTGGAAACTAGCACACTTCCGCTACCTTTGCCAGGTAACATCACTGTCCTCATGTGTAAGCCCTCGGTTTTAGTGTCGATCATGGGATGGCTGTCCTCCCCGCTCATTGAATTCACATGCACTTTTTCTTTCTTTCTTCAGTCCAACGCACTCCCCAGCCATGTTAAGATCACCGTGTCTAGACAGACGTTGTTTGAAGATTCTTTCCAGCAAGTAAGAGTTGACCTCCGTCTGTGTGTGGAGCTGGTTGTAAGAGCGTGCTTATTATACACGCAATCAAATGCAACACAAAGATGCATGCACATCTGTATACTGTACACCCTTCACTTCCTTATGGCATGTCACATCCTTCCCTGACCGGGCATGACATTGGTTTAGCTCATTTTATTACCTTATTAGTTGTTGTATAAGGATGTGTTTTCGTCATTCTCCATGTAATCTGTTCAACCTTTTTGTATGGAAATCATTATCCCTGTCTGCAAACCTTACTGCGCTCTGGGCACGACTGCTTTTTGTTGTTGTTAAAACGTTAGTTTTTCCAGTGATGTTTGCTAATGTCAGCAATTGTTTCCAGATTATGGCGCTGAAGCCGTATGACTTGAGACGGAGGCTGTACGTCATCTTCAGAGGAGAAGAAGGACTGGACTACGGTGGTTTGGCCAGGTCATTCACAACCGCACACAGGCCGCGTTTCTAATGCAATGTTAATCATCCCGAGCCTTTCATTTCTGCAGTGGTCAACACAAAGATTTTGTAAACTTAGTTGTTTGGCTTGATAAGCTAGTTGGTGTTGTAGACTAGTAGCGCATTAGCTGCCTCTTGTAATACTAGCGGCCAAAGATTCTCAGGTCAGTTTTGTTTTGCAGTAAAATAATTTATACCACACACGGCCCACACTGGCTAGTGATCTACAGGGGAGTGTGGGCAGGCAGGCGGACTCGCTCCAGCTCTGATCTGACACACTGCACAGGCATATCTCTTCCCATAAATGAAGCAGTACCAGCCTTCTAGCTACCCTTTATCTGTTTATGATAAACCATCTCATACACCAAATTAGGAAGCATGGAGTTTTCCACACGATATCCAATTGCCAGGTTATTCCACATTTGAGCACTACTACCAGGTCTTCAGAACCGGACCTCAGACTTCAGCCATAGAGACTCTGGTGGCCAGATTTTACCATAGATACTTGTGACTCAACTTGTGGATGGGACTCAAGACTTCGGCAACTTAACCATTTCTCTCTGTCATTTGGTGCCACGCCTTCAAATATTTTACCACAGTAAGGTTACCCCTATAAAATGATACGCTAACTTCCACGAAGACCAGCCTCAAGCAGTTCTTAATCGGAGCTCATATGCCTTATGTGTTAAAGCCCAAGGGTGAGGTTAGCTTCTCTAACTTTCCTTTCATGTCCCCCCACCTCTTTGTTTTCTCACTGTCTGTCTTGTCATCTCTGCAGAGAGTGGTTCTTCTTATTATCCCACGAGGTTCTCAACCCCATGTACTGCCTCTTTGAGTATGCTGGAAAGAGTAACTACTGTCTCCAGATAAACCCCGCCTCCACCATCAACCCGGACCATCTCTCTTACTTCTGCTTCATAGGACGATTCATCGCCATGGTACACACCCACACACACATTTATAAAATGTTGCTATGTATCTAATCTCGCATACAGTTACAAGTTATGTGCAGAAGCACGTGAAAACAACATTCCTGGTCCCTTGTCCACAGGCGTTGTTCCACGGCAAGTTCATAGACACAGGCTTCTCTCTGCCTTTCTACAAACGTATGTTGAACAAGAAACTCATCCTCAAAGATCTAGAGTCCATTGACCCAGAGTTCTACAACTCTCTGATCTGGATTAGGTATGCAGACCTTCCTTCCTCTTTGCCTATTCTAGTCCGTAACAACAAGGTTGTGTATATAAATCCCACAGCCATTAAATCATCTCCTAATTTGCTGATATGATTTAATTCAACTGTTTAGTAGTAAACCTCCTGTGCCAGTATACAGCATCAGAGCGGGGTCTCGAGATGTGTGGAACATTCAACCGGAGCTGAGCCTTGATTCCGCTGCCTTTCTTTGTAGGGATGATGACCCATTTTAACGTGATCTGGACATGAAATTGTTTGTATTGTCTATGGAATCTATCTAATGCAATATCGGCCTTAATAACAGGGATAACAACATCGAGGAGTGTAATCTAGAGATGTACTTTTCTGTGGACATGGAAATCCTGGGAAAGATCACATCACATGACCTGAAGCCTGACGGCAGTGACCTCCTGGTGACTGAGGAGAACAAGGAGGAGTACATTGGGTGAGGAGGGAGCAACCAGTCACAGAGCATTCATGTTGTTTTGTTATAGTGATGCAGGTTTTAGTTCAAGACTAATCCTCCTTGTTGGTTGTTTCTGTGCTGACGAATGGTACATACAAAACGCATAACATCGAGCACTAAATCCAGTAGGCTACAGAATCAAGAAATAGACGCAGTGTTGTCTCGATATTTCAAGATTTAAAAGGCGATTTCTTGATCTCAAAACTAAAAGCTGCTGTCTTCACTTGGAGGTGTTACTGTCTTTCTCCAACAGACTGAATAGAGTCATAATCCCCATAAATCCTTACAGCACAATGAGAAAATTATTTTCTTACGCCATTCATTTCTTACATAGGAAATGTATAGATCAGCTTCAAATATGGTCTAAGCTAACATATCCTCAGCTTGTTCATAATCTAGTAAAAATATTTAGGATATGTTGACTTAATTTACAGACAATATTAACTGAATTACAAGCAAATATTTGTTTATACTATTTGAAGCTAATCTGCTCCGAGCCAGAATAAGCCCAAATGAAACACAGGCCTTAATTGAAGCAATTCTACATTTCCTAATGGAATAAGTAAATGGTGGAATGTTAAAGGTCTATGAACTTTCCACTGACTCATAGGAATAAAGTATTGTTTAAAATGATTGATTCCTATGTATTTGTAGTCCTCCCTCATTGAAGTGTGTGTCTGTTTACCTGAAGAACTGGGATGACAGTTTTTCTTCTGTCAAAGTCAAAGACCAGATATTTAGTTTCGGTTGTGTTGAGCTCCAGGTAGTTCTGACAGTAAAAATCTTTACATTTTAGCCTTAAGGCTTCCCATCTGCAGATCTAGAGGGGTGTTTAAAATAAAAAGCTAAGAAATTATTCCCTCTGGTAAAGCATGTATTTGAATATGGTTACATTTAAATCTGTTGTTGACTAAAAGAGTCTTTTGTCATTTCATAGATGCTGCTCATGAACGTTTGTCAATACCTCTATAGAATTAATAGGCAGCCATTTTGAAAGTGTACCCAATGGAGTAAAGCCCTGGTGAAAGCTACCCCGGGTAAAGTGAAGAGTATATTTATCGTGTTTCCGTAACTTTAACTACAGGCTGATGTCAGAGTGGCGGTTCTCCCGTGGTGTGGAGGGCCAGACCAAAGCCTTCCTGGATGGCTTTAATGAAGTGGTTCCTCTACAATGGCTGCAGTACTTTGATGAGAAGGAGTTGGAGGTGATGCTGTGTGGCATGCAAGAGGTTGATCTCCAGGACTGGCAGAGAAACACTGTGTATCGCCACTACACCCGGAACAGCAAGCAGATCATCTGGTTCTGGCAGGTACGGCGCAGGACGCGGGCACGACACCGACAGGACGCGGGCACGACACCGACAGGACGCGGGCACGACACCGACAGGACGCGGGCACGACACTTGCACAACATGGACAGGACGCGGGCAGGACAGGACGCGGGCAGGACATGGGCAGGCCTCTTGCACAACATGGACAGGACGCGGGCAGGACAGGACGCGGGCAGGACATGGGCAGGCCTCTTGCACAACATGGACAGGACACGGGCAGGACAGGACGCGGGCAGGACACTTGCACAACATGGACAGGACGCGGGCGGGACATGGGCAGGCCTCTTGCACAACATGGGCAGGACGCGGGCGGGACATGGGCAGGCCTCTTGCACAACATGGGCAGGACGCGGGCGGGACATGGGCAGGACGCGGGCAGGCCTCTTGCACAACATGGAGAGGACGCGGGCGGGACAGGACGCGACAGGCATCCAATTTCATGTCAACGTTCTGTGCTAGTCTTTGTTGTTCTGAATTTGCTAAATTAATATTTTAAAACAGTTATTATATAGCAAGTAAAAAATAAAAAGAATGTATTTATAAACATAAATGTGAATCTAACAATTGCATAAAAGTGCTACCAGGTTCTTGGTCAGCTTCTTCAAATATAATGCTGGCCCTGAAGTGATTTGACCTTGGTTTAGGCTGTGAGCTAAGGCTATAGGTAGTATTTTAATGATTGTGGGCTAGAGAGTGTTTATGTGTGTCTGGCAAGGCAGTCATGTGGATTCCATATTATTCTAAGGATTTCCCCACCATTTTGTGGCAGGGTATTGGTTCTTCCCCCAGATGTTTCTCATTACATCCTGGAGGGTAATTACTCCACCAGTATCAATCAGCTGTCTGTGTTCCTCTGTGTTCCAGCTGGTGAAGGAGGTGGACAACGAGGTACGTCTCCGACTCATGCAGTTTGTAACGGGAACCTGCAGACTGCCTCTAGGGGGCTTCGCTGAGCTCATGGGTTAGTGACAGCACATCCCCTGTCTCACATGCACACACAGAGCTAACTTCCGGAACCACCTCTCGGGGAGTAGAAATGACTATGCTACAGATTTGTACATCCTGTGGGCTGTCTGCATCCATATCTTTGTGATTAAACGGTTTCCGTCTGTAGCCCTGTCTACACATTTACTGGTTTACCATTTGAAAACTCTTTCAGAACAGATTTGTTTTTCTGTGAAATAGGTAGATTTGGTGGAAATATGTGTCCTTGGCAAGTATTGATTGATTTTTAACCTGCTCTGTGTATTTTGTCTCTGTAGGGAGTAACGGCCCTCAGAAGTTCTGCATTGAGAAGGTCGGAAAAGATACTTGGCTCCCTCGGAGTCACACCTGGTATGTTCCAGCCTGTTAATGCATTCAGCCCCTTTTGGTCAGGTGCATGACATTTAATGTCAACTACTTATTCAAGCCTTGATTAACAGTTGCACCTGGATGGGGTGTTTGCCTGATGTTGAACTCAATTCCAGATTAAATACTTTCATTACTTCTTTTCTTTAGCTTTAACAGGCTGGATTTGCCACCGTACAAAAGCTTTGAGCAGCTGAAGGAGAAGCTGCTCTTTGCCATTGAGGAAACGGAAGGTTTTGGCCAAGAGTAAGGTACACGCCTCGCTCTACTGCCAGTGTATCCAGCCAAGTTCAATGAAAAGGACAAATTGCACAGATAACTACCAATGTACATAAGCTATTTTGTCATTTGAAAAACCAAATCGTAATTCCCAACCTCATTTTAGCTATCCAACTTATACTACAACTCATAAAATATGCAAGCATTTGAGCTTTTCCTCTTTTGAAAACAGAAACATCTATATGATGTTTTTTTCTCTTTTTCTGACATTTTTTTAAAGGAGACAAACAATGTAGAGGATTTTTTGGTGAGCCGTAACGTATAGCTCTAGTTTTATAGAGCTTTTAAAGGGTGATTGTAGTGTTCGGGTTCAGTGCCTGGGTTTTTTGGACCTTTAGTTGTGATTGTGCTGCGTTTGCATGGCTGCCTCCGGAGAAGACCCCCAAACCCAACTGCACATCCATTCATATCAACTGAATTTAACCCACCAGCCAGTCAGTATTGGAAAAACTGTTCAGCTCTGCACCAAGATGGGATGGATGTAAATGGTCTCCATTGAAGTCAGGGTGACCACTCTGCTTTCACAGGAGTTGATCCAGTCTCGTGTCTTGGATTATGCGCTGACTTAGACAGGCGAGTAAATGGAATCCGTGATCCTTTTGAGATGATTTGTGAGTTCCTGACTCATGAAAGGACGATGACCAGCTCCCTGATGTTGTGTACGCTACAAAGCAGTTTTGCCTTTGAAGAGCACACGGATCAAATCTTTGGTTCCATTTAGAAGTTTTATTAATGGGCCCCATGTTTAATGTGGTTCTCCCATTACAATGGTGCTTGCGTAAAGACCTTATCATTTTAAAATGGTAGGACCTCTATGCCCCAGTTCAGAAACAGACTGAATGGTGTCGACTGGTGGCTGTGGTAGGATCCAGTGTTTTTTATTTTCGGTGTTGGGGGCTTTTAGGTCTCTTCTGCAGTGTCAGATTTCTCTCTGGCACTCAAAAGCTTTGCTCTCCAGCCATGGTACTTCACCTTGCTTCTCTTAATCTCCTTACATTATATACCTGCCTATTTAATTTATGTTGTCATTTTATGTTTTCTGAGAGATGACAGCCTTAGTTTCAAATGTTGTATGTTTACTCAACACAAAGCAAAGCTGTTGCTATCCATGAAAAGAGATACATACAAAATCAAGTAATAGTTCAGGAGCCGTATTCACAAAAGTGACAAGATGAAATGTTTTATGAATATGGCCCCTGGCCAGTAAGTTGATCAGCTACGTGACTTTTCTTGCTTAAAATGTTTCTGTGTATGTGCCATACAACACAAACGTTTAGTGCCAGAAGGGCTTCCTAGTTCTAGTTGCTATCCACTTATTGAATGAGGATGTCTTGGATGCCCAAGAATTCAGCTTTTTCTTTTTCATGCAGTCATGCAAATATCAGTGTCTCCTTGTCATGAAATGAATTGTATTAATATCAGCAAGTTACCTTTTTCTTTCTCTCAGCTTAGAAGCTACGTAACTGTACAGCCTTCTAAAGAGACAATGGTTGTTAGAAGTGTTGCACAGTCACAGTGTGTATGTCCCTTTGAAACCCTACAAGGTCATTTGAATCGCTGTGCCAGGACACATAAACCTGCTCTATGACAGTTCCTATCGGTTGATTTAAAAATTAAAAAACAGTGACATGCCTTGGCAAGCTATAATGCAAAGCTTTGGGTGTTGGTTGTCATTTTACTAATTTATATTTCACAATGCATTTTCCCGGTTTTTGTATTTAGAAATGTGAATGTCTACCAACAACTCTGGTGCTTTTTTGTTCTTCAGTCTTGATTGTCTGGCACAGTGGAGGTTGGGGGGAAGCCCTAGCCAATCACTGTGACAAACCAATCTGCTGAATTCTGTTCTGACCACTGCATTCGAAACCATAATACTTCAGAACCATAATGGGTTCAAGTTGAAGTTATATCCGTCATGATGTGTATAGAAAATCTGTTCTGTTCCTTTTGGTGAGAAAAGGATGTATCACAAAAAGGGGCTTTGGTGGAAACTACCCTTGTATGAATGACAGAAGAAACCACCCCATATTAATAGTGTGCTTCCTGTAAAAAATGAAAGTCTATGGTCAAAGAAACATTGATAGTGTATATTAAAAGGATCTCAATGTAAAAAAGAAAAGTACTTAATTATTGTTCAGAGCCTCGCTATCATCGAGACACAGGCTCTATGACGCCTTGCTCGTATCAGAGATGAACTGTAACATATCCACCCATGTAGATACACACTGTATAACTGTAAAACCCTACTTGAGACTGTATAGAAGATTCATTTGTAATCTGCTTTTACCCATGTTAATAAATATAAGATGAAATTATGGTAAATAAACCCCTGCCCCTCATGCCGTTCTGTTTTGAGAGACATGGGGGTGTCTGTGAGGCATTCTGCTCAGGATTCACGAAAACCTGTCGCCTTTTCTTATTTCAGTTCTTAAACATTTGATTTCTTTCTCTGTTTTTGTCAGATCTTGCCTGTGGAAAGAACCATATTTAATAAATGTATCTGACCATCTTTACAACCGGATTTGTATTAATTACAATGATTGTGACTGTGTCTAAAACTTCACAAAGGCCTTGATTGGGACTGAATGTGTATATATGCATGACAAGGCATGGTTCAAACTGTAGGCATTTAAAAAAAACAAATCTGTACATGGACAAGCTTTGTTTGCCCTAGTCTTTCATAACTGGTGTCCCACAAAACGCAGTTCTAGACCCTGACCTTGTTTCTATACCACAATTCATTTGACTTTACCTTATTTTCATGTTCAGTCATTTCTATGCAGATGATACTGAAACACATCACTCTTGGTGATGGCCTGTAAACTTCTACCATGATAGACCACTCCTTTGTGTCCCTCCAAAGATGAGACACTTGGTGAGACACTGGACAAAAGGCAAACATCAAAGCTGTAACTGGCCTCTTCAGGTTCAAGCTGCATATTCCTAGTGAATGACCTAACCTCATCGAAATCCAGGCACTGGGCAACTACTGCAACTCTGCTAGTTGGGCTCGCTTGTGCCATCAAATCCATTCCACTTCTCTTATTTTATTCAGTTCGTCTATTCACATGACTGATTGACGCTTGCATGTGTTCCAATACCATGGTATTTGCCTATAGAGCTGCCAGGGGATCCATACGTTATTTATTTTGCTACTTTGGGTAGCTGTCCCACCCTACCAGAGGACAACTCTACAGTCTAAAAGAGTCAATTATTCATTTCTCACTGTATACTTTCTTTTATATACAGTGGTCTGCAAAAGTTTGGGCAACCTTGTTAATGTCCATGATTTTCCTTCATAAATCGTTGGTTCTTAGGATAAAAAAAATCAGTCAAATATATCATATAGGAGACAAACACAGTGATATTTGAGAAGTGAAACAAAGTTTATACCATTTAAAGGAAGTGTGCAATAATTGTTCGAACAAAATTAGGCATGTGCATAAATTTGGGCACTACAATCAAAAAAATAACTCAATATTTTGTAGATCCCCTTTTGCAGAAATAACAGCTTCTAAACGCTTCCTATAGCTTCCTATGAGGGTCTGGATTCTGGTTGGAGGTATTTTGGACCATTCCTCTCTACAAAAAACCTCTAATTCATTCAGGTTTGATGGTTTCCGAGCATGGACGGCTCTCTTTAAGTCACACCACAGATTTTCAATAATATTCAGGTCTGGGGACTGAGATGGCCATTCCAGAACGTTGTACTTGTTTCTCTGCATAAATGCCTTAGTAGATTTTGAGCAGTGTTTAGGGTCATTGTCCTGTTGAAAGATCCAGCCCCGGCGCAGCTTCAGCCTTGTCACTGATTCCTGGACATTGGTCTCCAGAATCTGCTGATATTTGGTGGAATCCATGCGTCCCTCAACTTTAACAAGATTCCCAGACCCTGCACTGACCACACAGGCCCACAGCAGGATGGAACCACCACCAAATTTGACTGTAGGCAGCAGGTGTTTTTCTAGGAATGCTGTGTTGTTTTTCCTCCATGCATGACGCCCCTTGTTATGTCCAAATAATTCAATTTTAGTTTCATCTGTCCACAGCACCTTATTCCAAAAGGAAGCCGGCTTGTCCAAATGTGCTTGAGCATACCTCAAGCGGTTTTGTTTGTGATGTGGGCGGAGTAAAGGCTTCCTCCGCATCACTCTTGCGTACAGCATCTCCTTGTGTAATGTGCGCGCAATAGTTGTACGATGCACAATGACTCCATCTGCA
>JACXGJ010013552.1:0-16087 GCA_016801105.1 Esox niger | reverse complement strand
AGGACCGCGTGTTGACGGTGTGAATACAGGACCGCGTGTTGACGGTGTGAATACAGGAATGTATGTTGTTTGTGTGCTGATTGGCGTATGATTTTTAAGCCACGGGTGCGACAGCGGTGTACCCCATTGACCTGGTGAAGACCCGTATGCAGAACCAGCGCTCCACCAGCTCCTTCGTAGGAGAGCTCATGTACAAAAACAGCTTCGACTGTGCAAAGAAAGTTCTCCGATATGAGGGATTCTTTGGATTCTACAGAGGTATGTACTGACGCATGACAACTGTCTTTTATTATGTAATGGTGGATACACTGACAACACAAGTTGTGTTCTAGTGCCGGTATCCTCATCAGCATGGTTTGCATAATACACACATTTTTGCCTTCAATATTTTGAATTCACCAGTCCTCAGAGGGTCATTATTATTATTATTATTATTATTATTATTATAATAAAAAAACTGTAAAAGTAGGTTCTGTCAGGCATATGTCTGCAATATTTGACAGGAAAGTAAGGAACATTTGGGGGGGGGGTTCTGAAGGAGAAAATGTATCTGGATTCAAACACAAGCTACAAAAGTGAATGTTCACCACAGGTAGCTCAGACCACAAATGCATTTAATTATTAAAATGTAATAATATTTTTTTTACAACAAATCTACCTGTCAGTATGCAGTGCTAACAATACAGAACAAAAAAAACACCAAAACAAAAGGTGATAAGAATAACACTGGGTGTGAAGAAGCAAACGCATAAGGAAAACACCAGAAGAAAAGACTAATACCAGGTCAATAAATAAACACCAGGTGAAAGGGCAAACACCAGGTGAAAAGGAAAACACCAGAAGACAAATACCAGGTCAATAAATAAACACCAGGTGAAAGGGCAAACACCAGGTGAAAGGCAAACAAAAATAAGAGGTTCATGGTATGACATTTCATGACCTAGACAGCTGAAAAGCTCCCAGAGGGAAAGCCCCAACAGAACTGGTTTAAAAGTGTCAGATCCATGTTTTCCTGTGCGATAACAGGACTGAAGGCTTGCGATATTCCCTATAACACCCCCGCAGTTCACGGCTCTCAGATGAAGGAAGTCAAGACTGCCATCTGCTGTTGCCTCCACCACGGCAAGCTCTTTGTTCGCCCTCCCTGCTCTCCCTCTATCTTTCCACACTGTTGGGAAGGCGGGTTGACTGAGAGACAGACACGCTTGGCTGTTTTCTGGCTGCATACCACAAGCAGTCACTCAGCGGTTCCTTCAGAAGTTTATCTGGCTTGCTGAAGGACGGATGGTGAAACAGTACGGCCCCCCCCTCCTCCCCCGGCAGGGCCACACAGCTCTTTCTGTTTCCCACCATTCCCGGGATCAGGCCACAACAATGCTGAGCCCATAGAACAGTCATATTGAAGCTTTATTTTGTTCAGTTTCAATAGATATCATCGTTCGACGCATTCAATGTATCCGCCCTGTCCGTAAATAGTGTGGGTTTATTTTAGTAGAATCATTGTTCATTTCATTTCGTTGACTGTCAATGTTAATTTTAAGTCCGTGTCTTTGTCTGGAATGCTGCACAAAGAACTGCAAGTTAATGTAACGATACTTTTTACTTGAAATACGTAAAATAATCTGCCAATGGAACAAGACAAAGGAATTGATATTCAAGGCATACTTTTAGGATGGCTAGATTTTCTTACCTGAAAACAAGTTAAAAATACTTGATGAGACATCTTTTTAGAGTCTAATCTAAATGGTCTACATGAATAATGTTTTACAGGTCTCGTACCACAGCTCATCGGTGTTGCACCAGAAAAGGCTATCAAACTCACGGCAAGTCATCACAACCATTTACCATAGAGTGCCTTGACCTAGGTAGTAAGGAAAAGTTGTATCGTTTATATGTTGAACGTGAATGACATCTAACATAAAAAACATTGTGTTCCAATGTCTAAGACCGGACTAGATGCAGTCATGGTGAGTTTTCCCATAGGCATGTATTTCTTCAAACATGTGAGCTGAGTGTTTTTCTTGTTGTATTTCCATCTTTTCTCACAGGTGAATGACTTTGTGAGAGACAAGTTCACCACCGAGGACAACACTATTCCGCTGTTTGCAGAGATCTTGGCCGGTGGAGCGGTGCGTTTTTAGGGTTTGAGGATGTCTTCGTTTAGATACCGTCTATGTAGAGTGAAAGACGTGAGCTTCATGTAAAGCAGAGGGAAAGCATTAGCAGCTGCTACATTGACTTGCTTGCATCTAATTGGTCTTGATGTGAGGGAAGTGAAAGAAGATTTCTGTTGAAACTAAAACATGTACGATTTTCTCAGTTTATCTCAAGGGTGTAAATTGTGAATTCCAGACACTGAGCTGAAAAGGGCAGACATTTTTGTGGTTTTGTATCACTTTCAACTCTAAGGTTCAATTTAATTCTTTCTGATGGTTCTGGATCTACAATTATAAGCTTTTCATTTTCAATTTGAATTGTGGATATTGAATTATTGTGTATGAACGTAAGCTCTAATTTAAGCTTCCCACCGGTGTATTGACATCCTAAATAAGTGGGGGGCTCGATAGGAAGGTGCTCTTTGGTCTGTGAACCTTCTAATTGGGCACAATTTGAGAAATGATGCCTGTGAATGGACTATTTTTACCCTAGCGTGCTAATTTGGCACGCTGTAACGTTTGGTGAGGGCATCAGAGGATTAAAGCATGTAATTCCATCACTTTACCTCTACGCTGAAGGAGTCCGACTGAAACGAAACAGACAAGGCTCGGTGGACAGCCTGCAGGTTGCCTACGGAGGGCAGGGTCTGCGGGGTCGTGACCCCTGTCAGGCAGTAATTGGAGGAAGAAGGCCTGGAGGGCCCTGGATAAAGCTGGCTCTACCTCAATGTGATTGAGTTTGACAGGACTGCACATACCTGAGGCCTGATCTGCTACGGGCCCATGGGCACCACAGGTCCACACACCATACAAACACAACAAAAAGCAGAACATGCACTCTAGAACTTCAGGTGAAGATAGTCTTCTAGTTCTGGTGAGAGACCCCCATCCTGCTTGATTCAGATCTTTTATAAGGGGTTTTGCCAAATTATTTGCACATCAGATGAACATCATCATTCAAAGTGGTTTCAAGTTCTCAAGGGCAAATGTTTCTCAGGTTTCTGGAGATGGTTTGCAGCGTTATCCTGTGTGACTGAATGAATGAGTGGAAAAGATGGGGAGGATAGCGACAGAGGGATGACTGCATAGATCTTCAGAGTAGCGGAAATTCCCCTTCCACTTTGAAAATGACTAAATGTGCCTGAGCTTTTTTTAGGACAGGCACTCGGATGTTTACAGATAGGACCCCTGCCCTCCGTGTCACCAGCAGGCAGCCAGGGGCCTGATTTGATTTAGGGAGGCTGATAAATGTGTCTGAGTCAGAAGGGCTACGCCCCGGGGCATCCCTGCCTCGGCCCGAAGCAGAGCAGGGTGATACAGCGGTCTCCCCGGGGAACGGGGGTGAATTGGGGAAGTGTGCGGGGCGAGGCCGAACTGGGCCACTCACCCCTCCGCGGGAGCTGCCTCGGGGGGAGGGAAGGGGCAGAGGGCTGGTGCCGGGGTCAGGACCTTGCAGCCATGAACCAGGCTTCTCCTCACACCACGCCTGTTCTCGCCTGACCCCACTGTTTCCTCCCTCAAAGCCTGCTTGTTTCTCCTGCTCCCATTGAGGCTGCTCTCTGACAGGGTGACATCAGCACTAAAGAAGTGTCTTTTGTGGTTCAGTTTACCAAGCTAATTTGAAAATGCTTATTGGGGTGAAATGCTTAGACACCGTCAGTCATTATCTTGTTCACTACAGACTGACCCCTGAGATGTTGTAAAACATTAACCACACGCCTAATCATGGGAAATAATTGAAAACAAACACTTGTTTCTCATGATTCAATTACAGTTTTTTTGCTTGATAAATGGGACATGTTATGTATATGTAGTTGGTTTGGCATATTGAGGCCTATGATATAATCACATTGCTGTTGCATTTTGCCATTTACCTTTTCACTCTTAACCTGGTTGCCATACAGGCTGGAGGCTCCCAGGTGATCTTCACCAACCCTCTGGAGATAGTGAAAATCCGTCTTCAGGTGGCTGGAGAGATCACCACGTCCCGTCGGGTCGGTGCCCTGACCGTGGTCAGGGACCTGGGCCTCTTTGGCCTCTACAAGGTAGGCACAGCACCATTTACACAGCACAGGACACTCTGTAAAACCATTGGTTCAGCCTGACTCAACAACTTCTTGATTTCCGCAAGGCCAGCCAATGCCCCTGTGAACCGCACACAGTATGACTTGGTAACAACTCTGTTACATAAGACACTTGCAATATGAGCGTTCTGATGAGCAGGCAAAGTCTGCTGCAGGATGACAAGCTAGATTCCTCAGTGACTATTCCAATCATATAATGTCTTTCCAAAACAGTGTTTAACATGCAGAGGCCACGGCTGCCAACAACCAACAGTAAATGGGGGGGATTATGCCTTGCTACTGCTCCTTTCCAAGTTCTTGTGGTTTTCCTTACATCTTGAGTAATGCGTTCATGGTTCATATTTTAATGAGTAGCAGACAATGTGGAGCTTGTTAAGAGACCGACTTCCTCCCCTGTGGATGGGCCCAGTAGACCACCGGTCCATGTTAATACCGTCTTGGTGCTGTGGCTGAGAGACTGGGCTGTGCTGGAAGCTCTCGGGCTCTGGGGGAGGGGGATTTGCCTGGGGGCCTTCTGGCTCATGCAGCAACCAACTACACCACCAGGCTCCTCTGTGGCTTGGCTGAGGCTCACAGCCAGCCAACAGTAATCTGCTGGAGCTCCCAGGCCAGATGATCCCATAGCCGTCGTGGCCGCCTCAACCACTGCCTTACCCTCTCCACAATCAGGGGCCAAACCTACTGGAATATGTTCAGTATACTAGAATATTCAGTATGGTAGTCCTTTCCTGGACTTGGAGTGTAGATGTAGTCTCGTAAGTAATTTATGAGTCCAAATAAACCTGTGCAAGATGCTGTCTTCTCAGTCGCCGTAAAAGCACTTGAAGCATTGTAATGAGAAAAGCCTACAGGAACCCAGGCAGATCGACATTTATTTTACGTTCCCTGTACTGTGAAAACGTGGGTATAGGTTTTCCTTAAATCCTTGTGTGCGCTTGCGTTGTAGGGAGCAAAAGCCTGTTTTCTGCGCGACGTCCCGTTTTCCGCCATCTACTTCCCTGTGTACGCCCACACCAAGGCCGAGTTTGCAGACGCCGAGGGCAGAATTGGGCCTCTGCAGTTACTAACTGCTGGAGCCATAGCAGGTAGATAGCATCTAAGACATGAGATTTGAAATGGTTTCAATCAACTTTTACAGTCAACTGTCATTAAACATGATTTAATCTACTTCCTATTAGCCGTGCATGACTAGACATCCTGTAGTCTTTTCTGTGGTAAGCCCAGCATCGTGTTGCACCGCCATGGTGATGGTCTTGCATGTGTCAATGTGGCTTGTGCCACGACCCCATAGGTATACCCGCCGCCTCCCTGGTGACCCCTGCCGATGTCATCAAGACCCGGCTCCAGGTGGCGGCCCGCGCCGGCCAGACCACCTACACCGGAGTCATAGACTGCTTCAGGAAGATAGTGGCTGAGGAGGGCTTCAGGGCCCTGTGGAAGGGAGCAGGAGGTAGGCCGGCACAGACACACAAGCACAAGTGTTCTGCAAATGAGCACTTTCGTGACCGAGAAATAAGGCAAGCTAGATCTCCCATAATTGCGCTCTTGAAGACATCAGAGAAAATGCAAAGTCCCACATTATAATTTGAGCGTCTCTCCACCCAGCCCGTGTCTGCAGGTCTTCGCCACAGTTTGGTGTGACCCTGGTGACTTACGAACTCCTGCAGAGATGGTTCTACATTGACTTCGGAGGACAGTGAGTGTTTGTGTGGTTGCCCGTGGCATGCTTCCACATTCTTACAGTTTCTGTCCGGCATTATGTTAACCATCTTTCCCAATTACCCCCTCAGTCGCCCCGTCGGCTCTGAGCCAACTCCCAAGTCAAGAATCTCCAACCTTCCCCCTACGAGCGCCGACCACATAGGAGGCTACCGACTGGCCGCTGCCACATTCGCTGGCGTGGAGAACAAGTTTGGTTTGCACCTGCCCAAGTTCAAATCTTCTGGAGCAGTATCTGTTAGCCAAGCCCCAGCTGTGCCCAAAGAGGAGCCCAAGGCTTCATAGGCTGTCTCCACCTCACTTTACTGCTGAACAGCTGCATGTGCATTTAGACGGGTGTACTGAAATATCTCCCTCCCTTCATCCCTCTGAAATGGTTTGTAAAAAAAAAAAAAAAAAGGTTTTGCACCTCCTCTGCTTCAGTCAAAGGAATCTGAAACACCCTCTTATATTAAATGCTGCATGAATAGTGCTTCCTTGGTTTGACTTTGCATAGCTTGCACAATGTTACTGTACATATTGTACTCCCCAATAGAGACATTATGGCAGAGTGGTGTTATTACTGCAACTCCTAGACAGGCTTTGGCGAGGAAGAGTGGTCAGTCACATTTCAGAGACTTGAAAGGATGTACAGATGTTTTTTTGAAAGTATTTATTTTGAAATCATTATCAGGGTCTGGGGAAATCATTTAAAATGTATTTATTGTATTTTGTTGAAATAAATCATCAAAACGGTTCAATTCTAATTGTGGAAAGTACATTCGATTGGTGACAGTCAACGAGATTTGTTTGTAATAGCGTTGGTCACACATAGGTTACATCTAGATACCACATGTAGTATGGATTCATATTAATTTATCAATCTTCCAATATAGCATAATATCCCTAAGGTATTAAAAGGTCACCCATTATTAATGGTTCGGAGATGTTTAACGGCCTACCTAAAGACCAACAGACATGTACATAGACATTCGAACAGGCTGAAAGGGTACTTTCCCCCCAAAGATTATAAAAACAGGTGGTCATTTGGTGCATCTAACGTACAACGAACATAACGAACCACAGTATGGTGACGCCACTACATTCCTGTGTGTAGTAATGATGTGACAGACGTACTACAGTTGAGGTGGACAGGGGCATCGAAGCATAGATGGTGGGGGGGGGCGCAAACAGATTGAGTGGGACGTGAAACTGAAACGGAGGCTGCGTTTCAAACTGCAACACGGTACAGACACCCGGGCGTTGACATGGTGGTACCTAAGGCATTCTGGTTGTTGAGTACTTGAAAAAGAGTACTTGAACTGATTTGTATTGCAGAGTAAGAAGATGGCTTTTTTTCTGGTAGTGTCTGAGGATGATGGCCCTGCGCCTTATCCTGCCAGACTGGTGTGCCGGACCAGCTCGTTAACAAGGAGAAGGCAGACGTATCCACGTTAAGAATGTGTATTTAATCTGACTACAATGTTTCCAAAGAAAGGTGTCCATGCGCCTGATTACTGTCGCAACTGTGCCTTCAAAAAAAGAAAAGAAAACAACATCAAAAAAATCCCGAGTCTGACATTATGTAGCCTGACGCTGGTCCCTAGAACGGTGTTTCCATGGCGATCAGGCAGTAAGCCGCTGAGCGGCCAGCTCCTCCGCATCATCCCGGTTCTCGTTGATCTCGGCCAGTGTTCGCACAAAGCGGGTCCACTCGTCGTTTCGCGGAACAGCGATTTGCTGGGGGTGAGGAAGACAAAGCATTGATCTATGGGCCACAATACTAACACATATTGTTGGAGCTGGGACCCTTTCAGGGGGCAGGGGATCACAGGCAATCTTCCAACTGTCACTGAGACTTGACCTGACAGAGGCAGGGATCAGGGGGGTAAAGACTGAGCTGCTCTCTGTATCTGCAGCACACCACTCGGTAAAATGACTGACAGACACTCAGACAGACCCTCAGGAGCTGTCTCCACCCAGATAGCTGGCCTCTGACAAGACAATGGCTTAATTGTTGTGAAGAGAAATGGAGCAAAAGAAGGTTTACCAGAGCCCCTTCACCTTCACTTGAGATACATGGGGGGGAGTGTTTTAAGGAACTAACCCCATTGAATCGAGGTGTATTTCATATTCAATACATATGAAAAAGTATGTTTCATCAACAAAATGGAGCCCCATGACATTTTTTTGTTTTATGACTCAGCACATCTCAAATCAGGTTGAAAGGTCGGCAAAACTCCTAGCGCTTGGCTTTATCAAACAATCAGGCGTTTTAATTGCACAGTAAAGGCTCTTCACCCACTCACCTCTCCTACATCATAGACCAGAATCTGTCCATCAGCGTCTCCCACAGCGATCTCCCTGCCAGAGTGGGCCCACCGCACACGGTTCAGGGCTGGGTTCCCCTCCACCGTGGTACTGGCTGTAGGAACCTACCAGACAAATACACTTGTCTGTCAAAAACCTACACCCTGGGGATTCTCTTTGACTGGACTTCTATGGGCTGGTATCCCAGACAGATGGAAGTCCAGTCCAGAACCCCCCCGCCCCTCAAAGTTTATAAACAATTTTGTTAAGGACTAGACCCTGTAAGGGTTTCATTGGAGCAACACTGTGGTAGAAGAGCTAGGTACCTCTGTGTCATTGTTAAGGTTCCACAGATCCAAATGGCCAATTCCATCCACGCAGGCAAACAGCGCTGGGTGAGTGGGGGACCACATGACATCATACACATAGTCCGAGTTGTCCTCGAACGAGTACAGCGGCTTGTTGTTCTGGAAGAGAGAAACGGGTTGAAAGACACACCAAACTAAATCTATGCAAAACCCAAAAGAAAGGTGGTCTGTGGGAAAATGTCATCCAAATTCAATAACAGATACGTTGATCCCAATTTCTATATATTCTATCCTGTTTCACACACACACACACACACACACACCCACACACACTTACCTACAGGGCCCTCCAGAATTACTGGCACCCTAGGTAAATTCAAATCAAACAACTGTTGTTTATCAGTTTGAACTTACATTAAATAAAATGTTCAGAGTGTAACTCAGGTGAAATTAAGGGTTAAAATAATGGTCCACTTGGGAGAGAAAGAGAATGCAGTGTTTTTGATGTCTGAGCCAGTTTAGAAACAGCAAAGACAGACAGAAGGCTCAAAGCAAATCAGAGTACCCACAACCCCATACCAGTTTTTTCCACTGTGGAAATGTACTATGATCGACAGAAAATCAGAGGCAAGACCATTGTTGAAAAGGTTAGAGAAATACAAAACAAATAATAGTTTGAAGAAAACTCCTGATGCTTTCATTTTAATTTAATAGTATTTGAATTAATAGATTAATTATTAATAACAGAATCTCAACTTTTCTTTTTTTTTTGGACAATATTCATGTTACTGCCCGAGTTGTAGCTTTAACAGCTGAGATAAATGACAGGATACACAAATGATACACTTTGGTATGGAATAAGCTTATAAACCACACCATTAACTTCTTAGAATGTATTTTAATTTAATTGCACAGTTAATACTACATTTTCATGGTTAGCCAGTGTCCTGTGAGTGAGTTAGAATACTCATGGTTCTTCTATGCTACATTTTCAGTTGTGAGCGCTGAAATTCTGTGACACTGTTGAAGGGTGTGCACAGTGGATATTGAAAGTCAACATTAGTGTATGGGAGAATGTTTAAATACCGAAATCTGTTACAAAGTGGTATTACTCATAGGGGCGGTTTCCGGTACACAGATTAAGCCTAGTCGAAGACTAAAATTCCCATATATATTTTCCATAGAGTTTGATTTAAAAAAAAAAAATATTTTTAGGACTAGGCATATAGCAGCTGCTGAAGCCACGAACACATGGACTTCGCGTTCTCAAGTGAAGCAGACAAATTCAAGCCTCAAGGCATAACAAACATCAGCCTTGGTGTTGCAAGTGTGGCTTGGATTGGTATATCAAACTGTGACAATGATCCTAAACCACAATAGGTTTTCAAAGAAAAAAAGACTCAGTTGAGAGAAACTGCTCCAGTGGTATGTTCAGAATGCAGCAAATGAAGATTGGTTAAACAAATGTCAGTTCCTGATTTGGGAAATAGAGGACCTGAAGATGGAGAGGTGTGTCCCACTGTAGCCAAGCAGCATCATTTTATTTTTTTATTAATATGTGCCAATGTCAAGGAACAGTAAGCTTGTTGGAACAGAAAAGCACTCCACAAGTAATAATTGCAGGCAAAGAAACAAGATACATGATCCCAGGACATAACTGTTCCTGTGGCTTTCTGTGAAATGGACCTACCCACTCAAGCCATTAAGCCTTTGAGGAACCTTTTTGAAGTACAGTGTGCTAATGGGCAAGTTCCTTATCTCAGTAATGCAGAACTTTTCCCAAGGTGTTTCTTGGGACTGATATGGAGGTGCTAATCTATGCATTTGTCATTACAGGCATCTGTGCTAATGCGATATAATAAATGTTGACACTTAACACCTTTGATGATTTGAGAACTGCTTAATGCACCTCACACTGTTGTCCATAAGAGACTGGTTAAATGTCTGGACTGTCATAGCATCTGTGCTAGAATGCTTAAAAAGCCCCTAAAATAGTGACATAAGCTGAAATTGCAAGACAAACATCCACTATTGGCCAAGTATTTTCATATCTGTGCATCCCCTGAGAAAATCAAGGCTTTCAAAACCCGTATCCAAAGGAGCTCAAGTCATTCCTTGGCTTCACTGGATAATACCAGAGGTTTATCCAGTCAAGCCTCTTAATGACCCAATATATGGATATCACAGACTAGGAGTCAGTTTAATCGCTGGACACGCAGCTGTCTGTAAGCATTTGACATCATAGTGAAGTTCACCCCAGCCCTTGCACTGTTCTGGGCTTTGCCAAACCCCAACTGCAATAGCACCATTGGTTTTCAATAGAATTTGTCAGTGGACTGTAAACAACACTGCAAACGCTTGACTTTATGGTCAGTGATGCATTTTCATGCAGACAGGCGTTGGTCTGGAGTACTTGTCTCCATGTACACGAACAAGGGTCTCAGGGCCTTAAGAAGTTGAACAAATCTGATTTCTGCGTGACAATGGCTCTTTTTACACCAAACCTACCTCTTGTTTCTGTTCCCAAAAAAGCTCTTCAGTCTCATCAAGATATTACCTAGTTCTAATAAAATGTCCAATGATATTTATCAAACTCCAGACAAAAGATGTTGAAATATCTTGTGGGCATGTAGGTGGTGTCTAATAAATGTGTGTCGTGGAAATCCTTTTTACCACAATGGGTTGGACACCAGGTCCAATTCTTTCCCAATTTGCAATTTCCCAACTATTGATTCTTAAGATATTTTGTTTCCAGTTGAACAGTGCTCTGTGAGGGCAAAATACATGTGTCCTTATCCAGGCAGGATAAGCTCAATTTTTTTAAGTTATTGCCCTGAATTGTGAATATATTTCCTTTGTACAGTGCATTTGGAAAGTATTCAAAGCCCCTTTTCCACACCACCCCGTGTTCACCAAACCGCCCCGTGTTCACCACACCGCCCCGTGTTCACCACACCGCCCCGTGTTCACCACACCGCCCCGTGTTCACCACACCGCCCCGTGTTCACCACACCACCCCGTGTTCACCACACCACCCCGTGTTCACCAAACAAAAACAAGTTTCAACAAAAACAAGACATGTCCTTTCTAGTGATGTGACGGTACAGTACCTTGGTACTCCAAAGTTTGACAGTCCAATCGAAGGACGAGGTGACAAACAGGTGGGAGAAGTCGATGGGACCTGTTGCTGTGTGACAGTCGATCCCTGTGATTGGCCCATGGTGGCCCTCAAACATCTCACTGATTCCCGCTTTACTGTGGGTCAAACATCCAGTACACAGCAAATGAGAACACTGCTAAGCAAAAACCATGTTACAGTACATCCATTTCTTCAGGAACCCATGGATATAAACAGAGCATGGCTAGACAAGTCTTTTTTTAATACTAAAAACCAACAACAACAAAAAACTGTGGGTCTAAAAAGGTCAGTTTGGGGGCCTGTTGCCAACTCCTGACAGAGTACATATTTGAGTATTCCCTTTTACAGTGACATTGCTGCGGTGGGAGAGTGGCAGCTTTAGAGCCACATGTTACTAGGCTGTAGCTCCGATAATTATGCTAAGAGGTAAATACCCAGCTTGAATGATGCTTATGCGTTATTAACCGGGATGAGAGTATCATACCATTTTAAATGAGGCAGAAAATCAGTCCCTCAATTACCGAGGGTGATCATGTAATGCATAACCTAGCAACTATCCCCTCTCGGCAGTCTGGGCACAATGCAGGACATTAGCGGCGTAGCCCAGAGACCTGGCTCTCCAGCGCTCCATTCTGTCAAGCCATGTAGTTCGGTCACCTTACAAGCGGACAAAGACTGTTTAGTGGAGTCAGCCTCCTCCTCATCCTTGCAAACGAACTTTAGATTCAAGTCTCCTTGGGACACCCAGTTTTAAACAAACTCCCTCACTCCGAGAGAGAACTCCTCCAGAAATGAAATGGGGGAAAAAACGATTTGTTTCCCCTCCATGTGTGCACCGCTTATGTTGAGTGACCTTTCCAAACACAACTGACAGAAGCTAAAACAAAACAGGATGACTCGGGTAGGAGTACAAACCTCAAACAGCAGGAGATCAAGTGTAGGATTCATATGGCTCGGGGAAGTGAGGGGGATATATTTATTTGACACGGTTTTAAACCGGGGCCTTACAAGCCTCCCCGGTTTCCTGTAGGCGACTAGCCCGCCAGAGGGGACTGGGTTGCCGGGGGCCGCCTGTTGCTGTACCTTCCATGACGACACGCCATGTACACCGATCCGTCCTCGCTCCCCACTGCAAAGTTGTTGACATCACCGAGGGGGAAAGACATGGAGGTGACAGCTACGGCCTTCGACTGCTTGAACACCAGCTCCAAGCTGTCCTGTAGCAGAGGGAGCAATGCAGAGTAACATGGAGGAGCGGCCTGCATGCTAACACACAGCGGCCTAACCGCAGCCCATAAATTCCACTTGACAGGTTATTAATGCATCGTCTAAATTCAGCTGGCACTTTGGAAAATGATTAACGTTTGACATCGGCAGGTTTGGCAGCGCGGTCGGCATGACATCGCTGGCGGAGTTCATTTCCGTGACTCTGAAAAATGAGTCGAGCTGAAAAATATGGACAGAAAACGTAACGGCTGAAACAAATGGCCCTACTGAGCCCCGGCGTTTGACATCCCTGTGGATGCAGCGTGGAGAACAGGCTGGAACGACGGACAGACGGCGGATACCTGCGGCTGGGACAGCATGTCCAGGCTCCAGGAACACATCTTGCCATCGGTGGAGATGCTGATGAGGTTGTGGGCGTTCTGGGTGCCGACCACGTTCACACAGTACACTGGGTGCTGCGCAGAGGGGGCGTTATGAAACATCAAGCCGTTGCATGTAGCTAACGTAACTAATTAAACAGATTGACTGTAACTCTAAACGTGAATGGCGTCCCATGGAAGACGACTACCGTGTGGGCTGCTGCTGACAGGGGGGTCCTCTGTACGGGGGTCCTCTTGTTGCTCCTGTTGTCCCAGAGGACGATCTGCCCGGAGTAGGTGCCCCCCACCACCAAATTGGGGTGGAACTTGGCGAAGGCGGCCGACATCACGGCAGACTGAAAGAGACAGAGGGTGAGGGTGGGGGGCATGTAAATTAATGAGCGTGCACTGGAACGGTGACGGCCCTCCGGTAACGTCTGTCTAAGTCGCCTCCAATCAAAAGGTGCGTGTGGCCCCGTTTCAGACCCGCTAGGAATAATATACAGACCTGGCAATTCAGCGCAGTGCGACGGTGTGCCAGGTCGCTGTATAGCGTGCTACTTTGTGTTTTTACTCAGGCTTTAACAATCCGGTGTTTTCCATGACGGATACTTCATTCACGGCAGAGCCTTCTGCTGGAGGCTGTTCACTACAGGATGTGTCATGTATGGATTATGTCTACATTATTCATGCTAGTTTATTACGTGCAAGGTCTCGTTCGTTGGTTTCTGGCGTGCCTTCTCAAAACCCTGCCTTTCTCATAGCTTCAAATATATCACCCCAAACCCCCAAACATTTAAGTCGGTCGAATGCTCTTATTCATTTGTCAGAGTTGACTTTTTACACCCCCCGGAAAGGTGACACCAGATGAGAGAAATGTGTATTTCCCTCCCACTCGGAAGCACGGCGAATATAAAATTAGTTCACACTTCTGTTCAGGTTTTATTTCGTCTGAGCAAATGTGCCTGGAACTGCATCCGTTGTGGAGGCAGCAACATGTGGTTCTACTCAACCTGTTTGAGTCGGGGAACCTCAGG
This sequence comes from Esox niger, assembly GCA_016801105.1. Classification (NCBI taxonomy): domain Eukaryota; kingdom Metazoa; phylum Chordata; class Actinopteri; order Esociformes; family Esocidae; genus Esox; species Esox niger. The sequence goes on along the minus strand of JACXGJ010013552.1, from coordinate 1,769 downwards.
GCACGCCGTGTAATGAGGCAGGCCAGTGGAGGAGCTGCTCTCCCTCTCCACCTCCCTCCACTGAACACAGGGCCCTTGTTTAGATACACACGATAACCACTTAATAACACCGCTGTAGCACCCGGAGCCCGGGCGGCTGTTGCGCCACCGCTCTTCCACCGGCGCCTCACTAGCATGTGTTTGTGGATAGATGTGGTGGAGGTGAATGCCAGCCTGGTGAAATCACAACGTCGATGGGGTGGGTTGGTGGGAGGAGCTGGCGGTCTGCCACGCTTGTCAGGGAGAGAGTCTCCCCCCCCCCCCCCATGAGGCAGTAAGAGAGACCCTGTGTGGCTTTAATACCTGGCAGTGGAAAACATACTCCGGCGTGGTCTTCTTGTACTTCATGTTCCAGACCAGGGCCACGCCGTCCGGCTCGTGGGGGGCTTCCTCGTTGTTGTTGTATGACGCAACCAGCAGCTCAGGATACTGGTGAAAGACAAAAATCAGCCCAAATGAATGTCCAGAGGAAGTAGACATGGCCTCCAGGCTTGGCACCATATGAACAAGCCTGCCCTCCGCAGTGCCGGTGAATGCCTAGCAGAATACGTAACCCCCCCCACCCCCCCTTCACTAAGATTTATGGCCAGGAAACTTTTCCTCCTGGCAAATAAGGCTTGGATGCTACAGCTTTGCATAATGTTAAAGGACTTGGGACCAGACTTCTGACAGAGCCGAGTGAACCACAGCAGTAAAGTCGGCCACTTTAGGTCGTCGGGAGACCTTTGAAACTCAAACTCTCGACTGCACACTAAAACACGGGAGAGAAACGGCTGAGGAAAGAACGACACGAGAGTCCTGCTCTCAAACACTTACCAGATGTAAACAGACCATTAACCTCGGCTGCTTCTCATATCGGGACAACTGAAGTTTACAGTTTGTGAATACACAATTTAGCACCAGGGAATAGCGATAGATCTGAGCACCCTAGCGGTGAACAAAGACTTGGTGTTCAATCACTGTCAGGAGCCATTGTAGAACCAAGAGTCAAATGGAGAGAGACGTAAGAGGAAACAAATCATTACAGGCTCGTACAAAGTGATAATTTGTGCATGACACGGTACTTGATCCCAGGGGAACAGGGCTAAATGTCATTTATGTAAAATGTGCCGTGTATACCATACATAGAGGGCAGCAGAGGGACAGCTGACGACCCCCAACGATGCACTAAACAACCACATTCTCACAATAACAAAGGCAATTTGTGGATATGAAACAAATCGAGGCAGATTGGCATGACTCTCAGGCACGAGGGACCAGCGAAACCAACACTGCTAGCGGTTTCTCTTGGTTGAGTCATTGAAAAGCTTTCGTCCTGTGATGAGCCAATGATGACAGATAGTCACGTGTTTTACTGACTCAGTTACCCTGAGTGGAGGGGATGAAACCATTTCAACATTTTTACCTGAGGCGACCAGTCCAGACACGTGACCACACGGTGCTTGGACCACCGCTCATCCATGAACTGCCTGTTGAGGAACAGCTTCGCCCCCGCCTGGATCTCACTGAAACAACAGTAGAGTTAAGACATAATATATATATATATATATATATATATATATATATATATATATATATATATATATATATATATATATATATATATATATATATATATATATATATATATATATATATATATATATATATATATATATATATATATATATATATATATATATATATATATATATATATATATATATATATATATATATATATATATATAT
>JACXGJ010013551.1:0-16088 GCA_016801105.1 Esox niger | reverse complement strand
TAGAGTTACACAACACATCCCCTGACTTGTAGAGTTACACAACACATCCCCTGACTTGTAGAGTTAAACAACACATCCCCTGACTTGTAGAGTTACACAACACATCCCCTGACTTGTAGAGTTACACAACACACACCCTGACTTGTAGAGTTACACAACACATCCCCTGACTTGTAGAGTTACACAACACACTCCCTCCCTTGTAGAGTTACACAACACATCCCCTGACTTGTAGAGTTAAACAACACACCCCCTGCCTTGTAGAGTTACACAACACATCCCCTGCCTTGTAGAGTTACACAACACATCCCCTGACTTGTAGAGTTAAACAACACACCCCCTGCCTTGAAGAGTTATATAACACACCACACACATTCTGCTTGTACCCTCTGTGGGGAAGGTCATGTCCATCATTCTCAGCACGTGTCAATGGACTGGGAGTCAGTAGGTTTTGTGTGTGTGTGTGTTTGTGTGTATGTTTGTGTGTGTGGGGATGTGTGTGTGTGTGTGTGCGTGTGTGTGCGTATGTGTGCATGTGTGTATTTTTGTGTTTGTGGGGATGTGTGTGTATGTGTGTGTTCGTGGGTGTGTGTATGGGTTTGCTTGTGTGTGTGTGTGTGTGTGTGTGTGTCTGTGTGGGTGTGTGTGTGTGTGTGTCTGTACATGTATACATGTGTGATATGTTCTCACCCAGTACAGCCCTCCCTCACAGTCCAACTCCTCTCCAGAAAAAATAGACAAAAAGCCAGACACACAAGAAATGCAGCTCCAGAAAAAATAAAGGACCAATGCAAACTGAACACTTCTGTTACTCTCTCAAAATGTTCCTTTTCTACCTTTTTGGAAAGGAAAGAAAAAGGTGCAGTGGTCTCATCATTCTTTCAGAGCTGTACATTAAGATGTACCTAACCCTAACCAATCCTTAACCTAAAATTTTTTGTGTCCTAACCGTAGCCCAAACCTTAACCCCAACCTTAACCCCAGCGCTGTGATATCTAAACTCAACCCTAACCTTTACCCCAATGCTGTGTTGCGATTTCTAACATTAATGTAACATTTCGATGTTGCAATGTATTCATGACATATTTTAGTGACTTTGGTGCAGTTAGTCAACCTTGGTCGATATATTTAGTGTGGTACAGTGGGTAAGATGTCTGCCCTCCGATCTGACTCTTGCCCGTTCAAAACACATGCTGAACAACTTATTTATTTCTACGTTTATACAGCGTTCGTAAATAACATACGTTTGTCTGGTGTCCATACGCTATTTTATGTTTAAATGGCGGTGGGAACATTTTATACGTTGTAATAGCGTTCATAAAATAGGTTACGTTTTAGACATTTCGTAATGTATCATACGTTTTGGTGGCGCGTTGTAATGCAACCTAACGTAACGTCACAGATCATACGAAATCGTGTGCCATGGATTTACGCGTAATAATCTACGATGTTTCCTGAGACCATGTTGCACAGACAGATAAACAGATGTACAATGAGGGAAGGGCCAGGCAGTCCCCCAGGACCCACGTAGGTAGGGCTGTGGGGCACACAGCTGCCTCCAAGCAGGGGTAAAGTGTCCAGGAAAGTCCCCTTCAACCCACAGATACACCCTTTACATAGAAAAAACACAGAGTACATTTTAATGACCTAGTATTTGTCAGTATGTAAGACAATGACTCAAACATCGGAAGTTCATGCTATAAAAAGGAAGACATTATTTTAGTTCAAGAAAGAACTGGAACACACTGCGACTAATATTTTTTTGCATGTTGGACATGAACAAGACTGAAGCCTTTAATTCTTTGTATTTTTTGTATATATATATATATATATATATATATATATATATATATATATATTTTTTTTTTTTTTTACAAGGAATCCTTAAGAAACACTGACAGTAATCGGGAGAAAACCCACTACAACACTGGGTTGAATGAGGTAACAACCACGTTCTTTTCTTATTAAAAGCTTTGCCTGGGAAAATTGTGTTAGACAAAATAAAAGTGCATGGATGAAGTAAAAGTGCATGGATGAAGTAAAAGTGCATGGATGAAGTAAAATTGCATGGATGAAGTAAAAGTGCTAAGTAAAAAGTGTTAAGACTAGTTAGACTAATACTTTGTTAAAATTCTTGCATGGAACGACTTTAATAACAGCTCTGCGTTGTTTAGCCTTCTCCTAGCAGGTGTTTTCAGTTTTGCACCCTGCACCAACAAATAGCTGCATGTGTTCTACAGTTTTACCTCTGAATTTAATAAATAATAACTGCATTTGACACAAAGATTGATTTAGACTTTCTGGAGTAATTTGTGCTGTATGTTCTTGTATGAGCCTAATTGGAAGACTCAAGATAAGATCAGCTAACATCAGCGCTCTATATCCTACCATTACTGTAGAAGATAGAATAGTTTGTGTGATTAAAGGATATTTGGATTACTTTTGGATTAGTTTGTCCAATCTGGGCACTGGTAAGAAGATATATGATGTTGAAACTCTGGCAGGTAGATATAGGATGTTTAAAAGATATGGGAGGATTTTACTCTGGTGGGAAGATACAGGGTGAATGTTAGGATGCTGTCATGCTTTAGTATGACACAAATTATGTTTTTAAGCAGATGTTTAACTAAGAGATTACATGAAATCTGTAGTAAGGAAAAGGAATCCACCAAATGAGTGTGGAGATGGAGTGTAATGAGAAATGTCTGTTGAGGAAGAGTGGAAGTCAATTCAATGAAGAGGTCCGTCTGGCCCAACCAAGTCTCCAACACACCCATGGTGATGTTGATCAGGGGTCCTGGGTAACATATGATTCTCTAAATATCTGGAACACCTGATGTGGGCCATTAGCCCCACCTTCCTGACCTCACCTAGAGAGGTGTGAAACTCTGTGGAAACAGGAGTGTAACTAAATGCATGATATTGTGGACATTTATGTGTAGTGTTTGGTTTTCCCTGTTCCCCATAAAGAGCAGAATAGGCTGATAGGCTTTATTGTGCTGTACGGGTTACAGGTCAAACTTCACCAGAACCATGTAGAAATGACTGTCCTTGTTGCATGTCTGACAACTGACAGCAACACCCTGTCCAAATGTTGACCTTTGTGTTCATAGTGTTTGCCAAGTTAAAATAATGCTAATGACTATTTGGGCGAGGGTTTTAGATATGTCTGATTTTATGATAAATAGCCATGTTTCCAAAAAGTTACATGAATTTGTTCTCGTTGAAGAGACCTGCCAACACGTTGTGTTATAGTCATATTTAGGAGTTTGTCCTCATTGAAGAGACCTCCCAACACGTTGTGTTATGGTCATATTCAGGAGTTGGTCCTCATTGAAGAGACCTCCCAACACGTTGTGTTATAGTCATATTTAGGAGTTTGTCCTCATTGAAGAGACCTCCCAACACGTTGTGTTATGGTCATATTCAGGAGTTTGTCATCATTAAAGAGACCTCCCAACACGTTGTGTTATGGTCATATTCAGGAGTTTGTCCTCATTGAAGAGACCTCCCAACACGTTGTGTTATGGTCATATTCAGGAGTTTGTCATCATTAAAGAGACCTCCCAACACGTTGTGTTATGGTCATATTCAGGAGTTTGTCCTCATTGAAGAGACCTCCCAACACGTTATGTTGTATATTCAGGAATCTGTCTTCAACAGAAGCTCGTAGCACACCATTGTGCTATAGTGTCTTTGTGACGGTGAGGTGACGGACTGCTCCGCCATCTCCCGCTTTTCCTATTTTTCCAACTGCCATGAACGCATCCTGGTCCCATTCAATTGTCTTGTCCCCAATTGTCTCTCACACCAGGTCCCAATTAGGTCATCAATACGTGTTTAAATGATTCTCCTCTGCTCCCCTCATTTGTCAGTCATTGTTCCATGTCACTGTGGGTTCTGATGTGTGTGGTGTGTTCTGTTTCAGTTTACTATTGACTTTAAACCCTTTATCATCAAGTGCTCGGTAATTTTCTGTTCTGTTGTTTTGTGTTAAATAAAGAGTACACCGACCGCTACCCCTGCCTGCGCCTGGTCCGTTAACCCCACAACGTCACATTGTGACAGACTTAAATATTTATGGCATAATTATTAGACTTTTAGACTAGTCGAGAGGTTGTTGAATTGTGTTGCTATGTAACTATGTTCTGTAGTGCAACTCTATTACTGGATTGGAATACATGTTATTACTTTGGAATATAGATTATTACAGCGTTCCTCATTCATCTCTGTACTGGTAATTACACACACATACATACATTAGCCGAGATGATCAGACTTGGAGTCCCTGAGTCCTGGGATTGGAAGCAGTCAGGTTCGGCCCAGAAACACAGGCCATTTTACAGTATGGTTGGTGTTATACAACCTACAGCTTATGGGAGCTTATAACTGATAAAGGCACATTCACATCTGTAAATCAAAGTGACCAGATTGATCATCCATGAGTTCCGAGATGCTACACCGTCCTTTGTCTTCTGGTCTTGGCTGATGAGTAGCATTGTGGATTCACATAAAGCTGTGAAACATACCATCTATTAAATGTTTGGTTTGTGATGAAAGATTAGCTACATTTACTAAGAACTGCCAGAATATCATGGTCATTATGATTGCGTATGTTTACAAACAATATGGTTCAAAGATTCAAAGGTTCAAAAGGTTTATTTTCTCATTTGTAATAACAAGTTATGGCAATGAAATGCTTGGTATTTCTACTCCCGACAGTGCAGTTAAAAGTAATAAAAGTAATAGGAATTATAATATATAAAAAGAAGACAACACAAACTATCAATAATAATACTATACACAAACACGCATCAATAATAATAATATCTATGTCTATAACTGTACAACCATAGTGCAATGTAAAAGTGACAGGTGTGCATGATATGATTGGCAGATGAGCATGATATAAAGTGACAGGTGTGCATGGGACTATGATGTGCTCTGCTGTTCTAATCACCCTCTGAAGTGCTTTATGGTTGAGGGCGGTGACACAGCCGGACAGGATACTCTCGATAGTGCATCTGTAGAAGTTGGTGAGTATCCTGGAATCCGTGCAAAATCTCCTTAATCGGCGTATGAAGAAGAGCCGTTTCCTGGCCTCCTTCACCAAGATGTTGGAGTGCTGAGACCAGGTCAAGTCATCGCTGATGTTGACACCAAGGAACCGGATGTTGTGAACTCTCTCTACTGCAGACCCATTGATGTGTATGGGGGCGTGGTCTCCCCACCGCTGCTTCCTGTGATCAACAATCATCTCCTTCGTTTTGCCGATATTGAGCAGGAGGTTGTTTTCCTGACACCACGAAGTCAGTGACCTCGTCTCTATAGGCTGACTCGTCGTTGTCAGAGATCAGGCCTGTGATGGCGGTGTCATCAGCAAACTTAACGATGGTGTTGGAGACGTGGGTTGCCAGGCAGTCGGGGGTGAAGAGAGAGTACAGGAGTGGGCTCAGTACACAGCCCTGGGGGGAGCCAGTACTGAGAGTCAGTGAGGAGGAGGTGGTGTTGCCCATCCGGACCACCTGGGGTCTGTCCGTCAGGAAGTTCAGGATCCATCTGCACATAGAGGGGTCGAGACCCAGATCCCTGAGCTTCACCGCCAGCTTGTGGAGCACAATGGTGTTGAAGACTGAGCTGTAGTCATATGGAGCCAGGTTAAACATTTATATTTTTATTTGTCACTATGGTTACGTTCCCTGGCACTCATTTTCCAAGCGGTCATCCGGTAACCTTCTCAGTGGTAAACCTTTCTGACCACTCTCCCTTTCACCCCTCTACAGAGAGTAGAAAGCTTAGCTTATTAAATCGCTATACTGGTCTTCTGTGTCTTGGCCCATTCTTCCCTCGCCCTGCTCAACCTGGATCTGTCAAAGGCCAATCACATTTTCCATCCTGTGACAAAGGGTTTGAGGTTAAGTTAGGGAAGGAAAGTCATCCTTGCTCGGTGTTGTCACGCTTCATTTGAAAGATTATCCTCAGAATTACAATATTTCCATTCTTTCTATCCCTCTCACTTCTTCTTTTCCTCTATCTCCATCCCTCTCTCTTTCCTTCTTACTTGATCTTAATTAGTCTGTCCCTCTTTCTTGCACCCAGTCATTCCCTCTATAGCTCTGTCTTTCTAATTCAAATTGTAGTTCTTCTGAGGTCTTTCCATTGAAAACTGTTGCTTTGTTCTGATTCTCATTGCTGTTGCCTTGGATAACAGGTTACCTGAGGGTTGGATGAAGGTTGTGCCTATGGTTTGGAGTATGCTTAAAGGGAACTGAACTGATTGAGAGGGAGAAAGAAGAGAGATGGAAAAGGCAGAGAGAGAGGGAGAAAGAAGAGAGGGAGAAGGAGATACCTGTTTCACCTTAAAAAAAGTTTCCCCATTGGTCCTCTCACTCCACTGGCTTCCAGCTGAAGCTCCCCTCATCTTTCAAATCAGAGTAATGCCCTCCAGAGCAGCAGGGGAACTGCCTTTCCATACATTCCAGATCATGGTAATGCCCTCCAGAGCAGCAGGGGAACTGTCTCGGCCTACATTCCAGATCAGGGTACTGCCCCCCAGAGCAGCAGGGGAACTGTCTCGGCCTACATTCCAGATCAGGGTACTGCCCCCCAGAGCAGCAGGGGAGCTGCCTTTCCATACATTCCTGATCAGAGTAATGCCCTCCAGAGCAGCAGGGGAACTGCCTTTCCATACAGTCCAGATCAGGGTAATGCCCTCCAGAGCAGCAGGGGAACTGCCCTTCCATACAGTCCAGATCAGGGTAATGCTCTCCAGAGCAGCAGGGGAACTGCCTTTCCATACAGTCCAGATCAGGGTAATGCTCTCCAGAGCAGCAGGGAATGATCAAACTCTACATCCCAACCCAGGATCTACATTCGGTCATGTATGGTAACCTAGCAGTCTCACCTCTTTTGGCAAGAACTAAGTCCCTGCCCATTTTTAGAATACTTCTGAAACCTTTTTATAGAAAATCTAAAATAACTTCTCAGTCACACTCTCCTCTCTTCTGTTGCAGGGGGAACTAATGCCAGAATTGATAGCGTGATGAGTGTGATGTAATCACATTGAGTGTGATGTAATTACTAAAAGTGTGTACATGTGTACTTACTACAAGTATGAACTTGTGTACTTACTACAAGTGTGTACTTGGGTACTTACTACAAGTTTTTACTTGGGTACTTACTACAAGTGTGTACTTGTGTACTTACTACTAGTGTGTACTTGTGTACTTACTGCTAGTGTGTACTTGGGTACTTACTACAAGTTTGTACTTGGGTACTTACAACAAGTGTGTACTTGTGTACTTACTGCTAGTGTGTACGTGTGTACTTACTGCTAGTGTGTACTTGTGTACTTAATGCTAGTGTGTACTTGTGTACTTACTACAAGTGTGTACTTGTGTACTTACTGCTAGTGTGTACTTGTGTACTGACTGCTAGTGAGTTAATGCTCCACCACTGTCTGCATTAACTGTAAGTCTTTCTGTATGGGAACATCTGCTGAAAGACTAAAATGTACAAATAAATGTTGAAGAGACGTATTGAGAGAAGCTGTGGAGACAGAGATGCTGAGTGGATGGAGATGATAAATGGTGGGTCTATAAGACGTTCAGACTCCCACAGCCAGCGTATGTGTGTGTGTGTGTGTGTGTAGGAGCTGGATAGCCCACACACACTCCTTCTGGGTGATTCATCCTCTCTTTCTTCAGACAAGATGAAAGAGGAGAAGATGAGGCATAGAAAGCTGAAGAGGAGAAGATAAGCATCACCACCCAAACCAGACCTGGTCATGTAGTCAGCGCAGCCAGGTTGTATCGAAGTTTGAATTCAGAGTTTGTATCCAGGGACATGGTAGCAACACCTGGTATCACCATAGCAACACATGATGTCACGTTGCATCCAGTGTGTCCCACAGAATCACTGTAGGAACACTTAGAATACCCACAGTCGCACAGGCAACGTAATCACCATAGTAACGCCTCCAATACCCACAGAATGGGTGCTGTCACACTGTGTTGTGATTCAGGTAACCTGGTGAAACCCGTTTGACATGTCGTTAGTCACCATGTTTTAGCTGTTCCAGTCCCAACACATCAGCACCGCTTCTCCCATTGGAGAGAAATACTGGTTGAGATTATAGACGATGGGAACCATCATTTCCTAAACGGGCGTGGGTTTTAACTGGCATGGGTTTTAACTGTGTCTCTTGTTCCCTGAAGGAGAACGTGGTGGGTTTTCCAGGTGGATATCTTTTCATGTGCTGGTCATCATTAAGTGTATATACATACACCTGTACATTCCTATTAGGTTTTACACCCAACCGATTTTTGTTGTGGTTGTCAGTGACATCTCTGTCAGTTCCTGTTTGTTTGGTTGGTTATCAGGAAATGTAGCCACGGCAACACACTGTCTCATGATTCCTGCAGGTTTTCCCTCAGTATCACCATAGCAACACTTAGTATCACCATAGTAACAAATTGTCTCAGAGTCAGTAGGAGTTCTGAGACTTGAGATTTAAGAAGGAAACAATAATAACATGAAATAACTCCCCTGTAATGTCCTCTCTGTTCTCTTCCTCCTTACTCTGTGATCTCTCCTTTGTGTCTAATTTCCCTTTTCACTTTCTCTCTCCTCCCTCTCTCACTCATCCCGCTGTCATTTTGTCTCATCCAGAGGGCTGAATTAAAGTGTTAAAGAAGATTGGGAGGTGTTCTGAGGCAGGTAGCTATAACCAAGGGGAAACAGGATTGGGGGGTGTTTTGTTCTGGGCAGGAGGTTATTATAGATAGGAAACAGAAGGGCTGGAGTGATTAAAGGAAAGACTGGGATTTCACTGAGTGTTGTGCAACATTTGAACTGGATCCATCTGATTTCTGATTGGCCGGTTTTGAGGTTCACCTGGACACACGCGCAGTGACACGCGCAGTGACAGGCAGGAGGGCTTACCGTGACACCTGTTCACCACTGCATGGTGACTTTGGAACTGGGTGGTAGCACAGGTTGCGTGTGTGTGTGTGTGTGTGTGTGTGTGTGTGTGTGTGTGTGTGTGTGTGAGCATTTGAAGGTCTTTACAGTGATTGAAGCGTGTGTTTAGAAGCGTGTGTTTAAAATCACAGTTCATTTCTCCAGGACAGGGCACAGCTCAACTGGTCATCTGCCACAGCTGAGGCCAGCCTGACAATAGACGCACAGTAGCACTTCAACACCAAATCACTGGAACATTGAAGCACCAGACACATAAGCAACGAAGCACTGGAACATCAAAGCAATGGAACACTGATGCACAAAAGCACTGGAACGCTGAATCACTGGAAGTTTGCAGCGCCATAATATTGAAACATTGAAGTACTGGACATTTGCAGCGCCGTAATACTGGAACACTGAAGTACTGGACATTTGCAGCGCAGTAATACTGGAACACTGAAGTACTGGACATTTGCAGCGCCGTAATACTGGAACACTGAAGTACTGGACATTTGGAACATACTTTGAGACAGTCAGGCTGCCTGCATCTTTACCTGGACGGATCTGAGGTCATACCTGAGGTCATACCTTTTTAAATACATCTACAGAAGGGTGTCTAGAGGAAGAGGAAAGGAAGTAAGAGACACCTTGATAAAGTGGAGTGTCTAGTGTTAGGACCAGCAGAGGAAAATATAGAGACCAGTGTGTTGATTTAGGAAGAAGAGAGGAAGATAGAGAGACCGGTGTGTAGCTTTAAGAATCGGAGAGGCAGAAAGAGATGTGTAAAGATTTAAGAAGGGTAGAGAAAGAGAAACAAGTGTGTTGATTTAGAAGGAGAGGAAGAGAAACAGGTGTGTTGACTTTGGAAGAGGAGGAGGACTGGAGAAAGTCATAAAAGTCTCTTTAACAGACACCAGATCGGGTGAAGAAGAAAAATCTCTATCTCCGGCTGTCAGTCTAATGTGTTAGTCTGCTGCATGATCACAGAGGACACAGATTGTTTATAATCTGTCCTTCAAATACTGGAGCTGTTATTGAGATTAATAATCCCTGACATTGGTGGATTACATCTTGACAATTCACTTCTGGAACTAGATCCTCAGAGTCATAGCCACCTCACTCTGCTGCGAGCCTGTTCCATCTGTCTTAGACCTGTTCCTTCTGCTCTGGTCCTGTTCCATCTGTCTTAGACCTGTTCCTTCTGCTCTGGTCCTGTTCCCCGGTACCTCAGACGTGATGCAGAATTCCTTCATGCAGAGTAACTTCCTGCAGGCCCGTTGTGAGGAGCCAATCATGACCACGGACTGGGGCCTGCCCCTCCTATTGGCTCTCATCCTCCTGGCCCTGCTCTATGCCTTCCTCTACCTGCCGGCACAGACCCAACGGGCTCTACTGGAGCAGGCCCTCAGCAATCACACGCAGAGCACTACTGCATGACCGCTCGGTAAAGATGGATGATACCTAGAGAGAAAACCGTGACCTATCCCGGTAAAACATGACCTTGAGATGGCAGGCCTCTTCAGGGTCAGACCAGGAAGTAACTGCGGAGAGGATGCGTTCGGTTATTCCTGGAACATTGAAACGAATGTTTTGAGTGCAAACTAATCTGACAGTGTAGCGTGTCTGTAAGAAAGCGATCAGACATCAGAAGGTTCAGTTTATGATGTACAGTGTTTGTATGTTTGTATGTTTGTATGTAAATCTCAGCATTCACGGTGAAAACAACTCAGTTCATATTAATGGTTATATGTACTATTCAAATAATATACATATTAATGGTTAGATAAACTATTATAATAAGATACATATTAATGGTTATATAAACTATTATAATCATTTACATACAGTGGCAATTGAAATGTGTTGTGTCAGATCCTAATGCCATTAAAACCCATTTCCTGTGCTTGCAATGCTCTTGTCACATTCATACATGGACCATTAATGGACACAAAAATCTGATGTAAAAGCATGAAACTGTGGCACTGAAATAACAAAAAGAGCATCACTGCAAGTGTAGATTACTTTCTGTTGGCAAAGAATGTTATCGGACTGTTCCTGAGTTTCTGGTCTTCCCAAACTCAGCCACAACACCAGTGCCGGCTCTAGTCTTTTGGGGACCCTAAGCAAAATGTATATACTTTTATGAGTCATATATAGCCAGAAGGCTGAGTCATTAATACTTAAAAGACTGAGACATAAATACTCAGAAGACCGAGACATAAATACTCAGAAGACCGAGACATAAATACTCAGAAGACTGAGACATAAATATTCAGAAGACTGAGACATAAATACTCAGAAGACTGAGACATAAATACTCAGAAGGCTGAGACATAAATACTCAGAAGACTGAGACATAAATACTCAGAAGGCTGAAACATAAATATTTAGAAAGCTGAGACATAAATATTCAGAAGGCTCAGACATACAGTACATATATACGCAGAAGGCTGAGAAATACTGTGAATATAAATGTCATACTTTGCCCTCTAACCCTTATTGCTGACTGTTGTCTCATTAACTACATTCCTGTGAATTTAATAAAAATAATAGTTAGAGATTGAAAGATGAAAGATGTACCTGTATTTGCATTGTATTTCACTTTATGTTGAGGTTCATGGATATGTAAGTCAGCATTTAACACCTTCAGTGAAGTGTTTTGTTGTTTTATGCTATCTGTCTGTCTGACAGTCTGCCTGTTAGTCTGTATGTCAGTGGACATTCTACTATGCATCAACACCCTCACCAACTACAGTACACATTACAGCCAGCGGGAGGCAGAGCTCTGCTGTTACGGTGGACAACTGTGCTTTCTGTAATGCAAAGGCAAAATAACCTTCAAATGTATGCAACACAGTGTAATGTGATTTTGAAATTCAAATAAATGTTTTCAAATATGTGATTGACTTGCTAACTGGCTGGCTGGCTGGCTGGCTGGATTATGAGTTGGCTGGTTGACAGATGGACTGATTGACTGATGGCTAGCTGAGCTGACTGATTATCTGACTGACAGCATGACTGATTACCTGGCTGACTGATATACTTGCTGACTAGCTGATTGACTGTCTGACTGACTGATTGACTGATTGATATTCTTGCTGGCTGGCTGATTGACTGACTGATTGACTCTGTGTTATCCAGAATAGAAAAAGGGAATGCGTGACATCTCACTAGGTTGTCACGGCATCAGATAGTGGGTATTGGGATTAGGTCACAATCTTTGAGTGTGTGAGTGTGTGTGTGTGTGTGTGTGTGTGTGTGTGTGTGTATGTGTGTGTTTGCGTGTGTGGGGGGGGCACAATCCATGATTTATTCACCAGCCTTGATATAACGACAGTTCCCTACAGCCAAACACACACACACCACATTGCCCACACACACACAAACACAGACAGTTAGCTATAGAGGGTTCATCATAGAGCATTAGTAATAGAGGGTTAGTGGTAGGTTAGTGATGGAGAGTTAATGATAGAGCATTAGTAATGTAAGATTGTTAGTGGGAGAGGGTTAGTAAAAGAGGGTTAGTAATATAGGGTTAGTGATAGAGGGTTAGAGATGGAGGTTTAGTAATAAAGTGTTTGTGATGGAGGGTTAGTAGTAGATTGTAAGTGATAAAGTGTTTGTAGTAGAGGGTTAGTGATAGAGGGTTAGTGATAGAGGGTTAGTGATAGAGGGTTAGTAGTAGATGGTTAGTGATAGAGGGTTAGAGATAGAGGGTTAGTAGTAGAGGGTTAGTGATTGAGGGTTAAATAGAGTCATATACAAAAAAATGATATTATTTCTGTTCTTCCGGCTCAAACATCTTCCCTTTTATTATTCATTCCTATATTTCTCCATCTCCCCCACATCACGTCTCCCCATCCCTAAATGGGCCTATTCTGTCTGGAGGACAGACAGACTGTGAGACAGAAGAGGAGAGAATGGGGGTTGGGGGCTGCCCTATCTGAGTACTCATGTGGGTTAATGCTCCAGGACAGAACCATGAAACATTCAATCTCAACATCATTTATTGAACAGCCTCCCATTCTACACAGAAGTGTGTGTGTATGTGTGTGTGTGTGTGTGTGTGTGTCTGTGTGTTAGGCTTATTTCTAAAGTTAAAAGACCCAAAATGTCCAACTAACATTTCCTTTTTGCATTTCATCGAAACACTTTAAAGTTAAGTCTTGCTGCAAACATGATGACCCAAAGAGCATTCAGGTTTAACTGCCTTGCTCAAGGGCAGAATGCCATGTTTTAGATCATCAGCTCAGGTTACTGGTTAGATGCTTAATGACCTCACTTCACTGCACAACTAGAGGAGATGAGAGGGAAGGAGAAGGAGAGAAAGAGAGAAGAAAGCACGGGCATCACACACACCCACACACACACACACACACACACACATACACACTAATGTCAACACACACACACACACACACACACACACACACACAGTGTTGTCACTTTTCTGCATCTACCATTGGTTTTTGGTTTGGTTTGATATAGTGATTTGGGAAAGTATTCTGAGCCATTCCCACATTTTGTTGTTTTGTAAAGATAATTCATAATTGATTACAGAACTTTCTACCAATTCTTTGAAAATGAAGACTGATATACACTCCTACATAGAGACCCATTAACTGCAACCATCGGTCCTGGGTTCCAATGGCACATTGTGTTTGATCCAAGTTCATCATTTTTAAAGGCTAATTGATCATTAGAAAACCCTTTTGTGGGTATGTTAGCACAGCTGAAATCTGTTTAAAGCAGAATAAAACGGCCATTCTTTAGACTAGTTCAGTAGTTTCAGCATCACCATTTGTGGGTTAGATTACAGGCTCAAATGGCCAGAAACAAAGAATCATCATCTTTATCTGCTTATCCGTTATTGGGTTGCAAGGGCAGCAGCTCCAGCAGGGGAGCCCAAACTTCCCTTACCCAAACTACATTTGCCAGCTCTGACTGGGGGATCCCGAGGCGTTCCCAGGCCAGTGTCGAAATATAATCTCTCCACCTAGTCCTGGGCCTACCCCGAGGTCTCCTCCCAGCTGGACGTGCCTGGAACACCTCCCTCCACCTAGTCCTGGGCCTACCCCGAGGTCTCCTCCCAGCTGGACGTGCCTGGAACACCTCCCTCCACCTAGTCCTGGGCCTACCCCGAGATCTCCTCCCAGCTGGACGTGCCTGGAACACCTCCCTCCACCTAGTCCTGGGCCTACCCCGAGGTCTCCTCCCAGCTGGACGTGTCTGGAACACCTCCCCAGGGAGACGTCCTGGGGGCATCCTTACCAGATGCCCGAACCACCTCAACTGGCTCCTTTCAATGCAAAGGAGCAGCGGTTCTACTCCCAGTTCCTCACGGATGACTGAGCTTCTCACCCTCCATCTCTAAGGGAGACGCCAGCCACCCTTCTGAGAACACCCTTCTCCGGCCAATCTCTCGCTCAATTTTTCCCTCACGCGTGAACAAGACCCCGAGATACATGAACACCTTTACTTGGGATAAAACGTAGGGAGGCGACCCTCTCATCAACCGGGGGTGAAGTCCAACATAGAGGCGATCAGCCACAGCTTGTGAGAATCCCAACCGCCGCCCGGCGCCTCACACCCTGGGCAACTCCAGAGAAGAATTGAGTCCATCCCCTATCCAGGAGTGCGGTTCCAGAACCGAGACTGTGCGTGGAAGTAAGCCTCAGCAGATCTAACTGATAACGCTCCACCTCCCCCACAAGTTCCGTCTCCTTCCCCCACAGAGAGGTGACGTTCCACGTCCCCAGATCCAGTCCCTCCTGCCTGGGCTGGGTCTGTCGAGGCACCCGGCATTCACCGCCACCCATACGGCAGCACACCGACCCCAGTGGTTCCTCCAATAGGATGGAGAGGGGGGTGCCACGTTATATTTTCGGGTTATGCCCGACCGGGCTCCGTGGCAAACCCGGCCACTAGGCGTTCGCGGGCGAGCCCTCCGGGGCTGGCTCCAGACAGGGGCCCCGGGCTTCCTCCGGGCAGGGTCACTCCTCCTCTTCCTCTTTTTATCATAGGGTTTGTTTGAACCATTCTTGGTCTGGCTCCTGCGCTGAGACCACTTTGCCATGGGAAACCCTGCCAAGAGCACCAGGCCCCAGACAACACGGCCCTCAGGTTCATAGGGACACACAAACCTCTCCACCTTGATAAGGCAATGGTTCACGGAGAGGGAAACAAAGAATGTTCTTCTGAATCTATTCTTGTTCTGAGAAGTGCTCCCTTCATAGAGCACAAACTGGCTCTATTCAGATGATCAAGAGGAGTGGGAGGCCCTGGTGCACAACTGAGCAAGAGGACAACAACATTAGTGTCTAGTTTGAGAAATAGACCCCTCACAGGTCCTCAATTGGCAGCTTCATTCAATAGTGCCCACAAAATTACTCAGAAAGCCATCTGGGTTGTTAGCTTGAACATCTGATCATCTGTGAATGCTTTCTGTCACAGTGTATAAAACAAATTAACCAATTATAATTTTAACGTAAATTACAACAAAATGTAAGCAAAGGCATAATATACCTGTTGCGAGTTTTGTGCTCACAACTGCAATAACACACACACACACACACACACACACAGTATAGTCACTCACAGGCGTCTCCTCCGGGCCGTTGAGGGAGTCCTGCGGGCCCCAGGATCCGGTCCGTCAGTCACAGAATTCCACTTGTCACAGAACCTTTATTTAAAGATAGTAGAGGCCTGGACCCACATCTGCACGGGTGTGTAGGTTTGAGGATGTGTGTGTTGTGTTTTTCAAGATGTTTGTGCGCGTATGTTTGAGGTTGTCCGTGTGTGTATTTGGAGTTGGGAGTTTTAGAGGTCGTGTGTTTGAAGTTGGGTGTCAGAGGTTGCGTGTTTGAGGTTGCTGCATCTGTTGGTTACCAGGGCGACCATGTTCCCTGCAGAGCCTCTCAGACGGCATGCTGGGTAAACATGCAGACCCGTGGGGCTAGAGCACCCAGTAATGACACCACAGAGACACACACACACACACACACCCACACATATGCACACACACATAGCATACATACATACATATACACACACACACACACACACACACACACGCACACACACATAGCATACATACATACATATACACACACACACACACACACACA
>JACXGJ010013550.1:0-16088 GCA_016801105.1 Esox niger | reverse complement strand
CAATGTGCCCTGATGGATGGGAAGAGAGAGACCCCAATGTGCCCTGATGGATGGGAAGAGAGACCTCAATGTGCCCTGATGGATGGGAAGAGAGACCTCAATGTGCCCTGATGGATGGGAAATTGCAACCTCCGGGACATCCTTTCTTTCACACACTCCCCAAGATGCTCCACAGGCTCATGAAGCTTATCTCCCTCCCACCCCCCCCACACCTCCTTACTCCTCTCTACCTCCTTACTCCTCTCTACCTCCTTACTCCTCTCTACCTCCCTCCGCGTCTGCATGTGTCTCGCCAGATCTTCCCTGGCATCTCACAGTACATTTCCTGCATCAGAGCAAAAGCAGATATTACACAGTTGCAATTCGGGCCCGGCTTCACTTAAGGGTTCACAATCGCCATCATCCAGACGCGATATATCATCTGTGTGTTATACAACTGTGACAGCTTTAATAGAAACTCTCTCAAGCCGTCTGGGTTACGGTGTTCTGTGTAGTCCCCTGCTGAGCTCCACAGTGTTGAGGGTCATACGGGCTCAGGGTGTCTCTGGCATGGGAAAAGATAGTCATTTTCTGTGGATAAACGCGTGACAGAGTCTGAGATACGCCAGCCTGAAAAGGCTTGTGGGATTTCACTGTTTGAGCTGACCCGTTGTGTGTGTGTGTCTCTGTCCGTCAGTGCATCTTTCTCACCGTTCATGAACACCACTGAAGCTAAGACAACTCGAACAAGACATGCTGTTGCTAGGGTTAAGGATCTTCTCTGGTGGGACAAATGGGAAAATAAATGTTCCTATGGTAAACTGTTGTGGGGGGGGGCCAACCCGAACAAAAATAAACCAAGAAGCCCAGGCCAGGTGGGTTAAAGAAACGAGTCAGACAGCAAAGTAAAAATGGTTAATGTTTTCTTTTTTATGTTGTCCCTTTTTCAGCCAAACATATCAGCCACTCAGGAAGGGAACTTCCAAATGAAACAAGGTGTGTAATGTTGAGGAATTACATAACAACAGGTCCATAGTGGATCTGCACAGCACAGCACTGATGTCCATTTAAGACACAGTCCAATTCAATACACGCACACATAAACAGTGGGAAGAAGGGTGAACATGACTGCAGGCTTTACGGGTGTGTTCGTGTGGCACCTGCAGGCTGCTTGGGTTAAGAGCATCTTTGGAACTTTCAATCGGACCCGTCTAGAAAGAAGGAAGCTCCTACCACCAGGACTCAATCAGGGGGAGGTTTGTTTTGATCCTTCCTCACACGAAACACGCAAGTCCTCTTAACCCCACCTTGACGAGGAACAAAAGGACAGCCAGCTGTTGGTTAACGCTTCTCAGCATTGGATACAGAAAGAAAAGAAGAAAGAGAGGGGGAGAGCGAGAGCGAGAGAGAAAAGGCAGAAATCCAGGAGCTTACTGATGTTCGTGTCCACACACGTTCCAACTATGCAAGGGTTATAGTAGAAGAGGAGAAAGTGTGTCCAGGAAAAGTGCAGCAAGACAAGGAAACCTGCTCCAGGACAAGTTAACATACTCTAATATTAGTGAACCAACGCTAGCAAATATCAGCCTCTTCTTGTTGACGGTCACAGTTCACATGAATTCCTTTCTGCATGTCAACAGAATTGGAAAAAAGACTCCCCACACAATGAGGCGATTTTCTGAATTTCCACACCCTCGCGCCAAGGCTGAGCGTTGGAGATGTGAGGCTTTGTCTATTAGTTAGTCGTCATCCTGAAATCTATGCCAACTGAGCTGTAGCAGAGTCAACGGCGTAATGTTTCCCTGCATTAGCTGTCGTGTACCATCAGTACCACCAGTTATTTCTTGTGGTCATAATAATAACTCAGCACAGCGGATCTCCTCCAAATACTGAGGCAAACTGTGTCCCAGTTTGGTGACGAGACAGCTTGGGACAATTTGGACCGTCACTGAGGCCATATTCCCATCCATGCGCAACGACACATGACCCAATGCTGCAGTGTTATAACGGACCCCTGACACCACATCCACGTGCTGCTGATTCGTCAATCAGCAGTCAGACGGACAAGGTACCGATGCATAGGATTGGATCAGAAGAGACCTACGGCTGGCTGGGCACCAACAGCCTACCGTCGAGCCTACCGGCGAGTACCGTGCAGGTACTAGCCCACACGTCGAGCAAATAAAAATGAACGCACAAAGATGCGATGTGTACATTTTAACTTTGTGATTGCTGATATTGTTCCATTAAGATCATTATTAAAATTGTCTGTTGTTTTATCCCTTTGCAATTTGTATAAATGTTTTTTCCTACTAATTTTGTCGAGCAGGAGCCTGCGATGTAAACGCTAACACTTGTGTGGTTAGCCATTAAAAACATGACAAGTCCAATCATGCTAAGCTAATGCACATGGCAACAGTTAAGACAGATGAGTGGCAGTGCTCTAAGGAGTCTTATTGACTAGGCGTCAATAAAACCCTCGGTTCAGAAGAAAAGATAATGCATGAGTGCTCCACTGAAACTTTGAAGGGTTTTGGAAAGCAAAATAGGACTGTGAACTTTGCCTTTTAAATAACCTTTTTTCAAAGCACCAGATGATATTTGGAACAGGTAAAAGAAGATATTTCTGTTAGTAACCAAGACCGGAATACGGAAATATTTACTGAAAGACTGTCCCTGTTGGCTTAGCTAGTTAAAGCATTTCCAATCATTTCAGGATTAGCCACGCAGTTTAAGTGTCAACAAGAAACGCATCCTTCATTCAGAATCGATGAGTAAAAATATGTCACTTCAAAGCTCAGCAGAGAAATATTTATCATATTTAACCCCCTGTCAAAATGCCTGTTTTGTGTTCTTTGTACTTGCCTCAGCATCAGTCACAACAGGTTGTCAGTGTAAGCTTATTGGAATATGTCAATATGTCAGAGCAGGTGTGAAATGGTGACACAGGGTTTGTAGTCACAGCTGCACCTCTTCCAACATGATAGATGCTTCCATAACATAGCCCGAGGTTTTGCTGGAGTCAGGGAACAGGTTAGGGCATTGAGGCTTTACTATTGCCCTCACCTGGAGGGCGTTCTCGCCTTGTCACACCAGGCGTGTGTTAATGTTTGCCTAATGTACTGTTTCCCAGCAACACCAGTTGATCTCATGATAACAGGGAACAGCTGACAAGGAGAATGAAAGGTTATGGAATGTTTTGAGTATAGTGGTAAAAAAAACACACAACATAGATGTGGAGAAAAAAACACTGTGCTGCATATAAGGACAATGTCAGATACATCAGTCAATCAATACAAAGGTTTGCCATGTTTTGCAATGGAAACATGCAAACATAAGTTCACAGTGTTGAAGTACAGTGGCTCGGAAATAATTCCTTAGAAACATTCAGTGGAGCCAGGCTCTGTAGGTGGCTAGTCCTCTTCTGGCTGAAGATTATAACAGTGCATGAATATTTCAAGGCCGACTGGAACATTACCTGTCTTCTGGGCGTCACACTTCCCATGTGGAGGTCACCAGGAAACCGTTTTCTGGCAAGCAATTGAAATATTACTACCAGGACATTTAGACAGTTCCTCATATAATTATTCTCCACAATGCAGTCATCAGACAGAATCTAGATCTGTAACACAACCATTGTGGACTTGGGACAGAGACAGGTAGCAGTCATCAAGCTGAGTAGCACTGAGGCATGGTCATAGAGCTCAGGAATAGAATGTCTCCAGTTCCATCCAAACGGGGGTGAAATAGAGGGAGCCAGGGTTTTTGTGGATGGTAAACACACATTAAAGACCATTTAAGCAACTTTTTAAATGTGAAATGGCATTAACTCACATTTTCATCTAATTGTCATCAACCTACTTATAGCATTGCTCAGGCCTGCAAAGTATGCTCGTTATGTTCGCCTCTACATACTTGAGTTTTAGAATAGAACTTTATTGTCATTGAACAAGTACAACTACAGTACAACAAAATGCAGTTAGCATCTGACCAAAAGTGCAAATAGAAGAGGGCAGAAAAATGTACTAAGTACATATTAAGTGTATGTATATAACAAGTGGCATGTATGGATATGCAATGAAGTCAAATGCCGTAGAAATGGCAATACTAAATGTGCAATTAAGGCAAATAGAGGGCAGAATTTAAAAAAAGTTTTAAGTATAAAAGCTTTAAATGTAGTGTGTGTTACAAGTGGGATAAACAGTTGAGCATGTACAAACGGCAATTTTAAATAGCAGTCTAAATGAGCAATCAGGGCAAATTGAAGGAGTAGGGTCTCATGTGCAACCGGGATACAGAGACAGAGGTCCCTGAGGTAGACTCGTGTATCTAACAACTGAAAAATGCAAGTACGATGGCAATTCTAAATGTGCAATGATGGCAAGTTGAATGTGCAAGGTGGATGTCCAGCTGAAATGCAAGGATAGCAGCAGTGAGGTTCCCGAGGCCGACACGTACCTGTAACTACTGAAAACGACCATCATCAGACTTGTCAGGCAGTGTCAGAGTCCAGCGCAAGCCTGAGTAAGGGGGGTGGTTAGTGATGGGTCACAGAGGTCAGCAGGGTTACAGTGGATGGAAAGAAATGGTTCCTGAGCCTGCTGGTGTGGAAACAAAGAGACCTGTACCGCCTGCCTGATGGTAGGAGGGTAAAACATTTGTGACATGGATGTGAAGGGTCCCTGATGATGCCACGCTACTGGTGGCATCATCAGGGATGAGCGCCGCCGCTTTATGGACCAGGGCTGAGGTGTTGAGGGTCCAGGAGAGGTCCTCCAAGATGTGGACACCCAGGAATTTGAAGTTGGACACAAACTCCACCTCAGTGACATCGATGAGACCGGTTAGATATATGTGAGAGGCTGAAAAAATATGTTTCTAAATACACCCAGTTTCTACATCCCCAATATCAACAATTATAATTGTCTATTCATTTCGTAAATGTAAGTGCCATGACATTAAATAGTAATAAAAAAAATTGCTTCACAGAGTGTAAAGAAACAGTCGGGGAACAGAAAGAGGAAAGTGGCGCAGAAATAAAGGAATGCAGTTAGTGTTTTGCTAGTGTTAATAAATATGTTCTGTTGATGATAATGGATCAAAGATTTTTATCGAATCCATTGAAGGGGGAAAATTAAGGATGTGTAGGAAAAAAAACCTATAGCCTTCTTTCAAATCCTTCTTTATAGAGTGTAGTGAGACCATGGTAGTGAGATTTATTAGATGAACAACTTCACTGGAGGGAGCACACCAAGATCCAACAGCACACTAGATGAGACGGGTGAAAGAAGCAGCCCACCGCTTAAGGGGAAAAGAAGAACCTAACCACTAGATGACCTTCCAAAGCCCACATGTTGTAAACAAAACTGGTGACATCTTCTGACAATTTTTAGGAATGTAGATGGATTAGGGATTTTGGTATGCTGTGAACATTCAGCATCTGATTTTGGCCGGCATAAAAGGTAGCTGATTTGTCGATTAATTCAGTTAGAATTTCTCTCCCACGCCAGATGTCACCCGAACCGTCTCCCCCTCAGTCCATCCCCGCCTCCCCCATTGGTTCTCACCACAGTTCTGTTCTTCTTTCAGTATCTGCTCTGTTTCAAATGTCACTTTGTTTGATACAGAGCAGAAATATTTTGAGGAGAACAGACAGAGATTTGGCCTTTTGATCTTTTTTTTTATCCTATAGTTGTTTAATACAAAACCTCTGATAGGACTGCATGAAAGAACCAGACTCCCCCGTTTCTTGTCAAGGCTATTTGCCAACTCATTCAAGTACTGTAGAGGGGCTTCAGGCCAAGGATTCAGCATGGGAATGTTTACAGTCACACATATATTTATATCAACTTATACAAAATAATTGTGAATATGACCATAACTAATAATATGTACAGAGAGAGAGGGAGAGAGAGAGAGAGATATAAAGAGAGAGATATTTAAATATATATCCATATATGCAGTTTATATAGCATATAACTTCATTTGAGAATCATTGAGACAGAGCGAGAGCATGTGCAACTTTTACCAGTGAGGTAGTTCATGGAAAATATGTACTTGTGTATGTGACCATGATTGGCGATGTGTAGAGCTCTGATAAATTTCCTGCATCCACAACAACCGCAGTCAAGCGGGTGAGTGGCGGGTTGTAGTTCCAGTTCTGAAATGAATCCTGCCACGTTGCTCTTACAAATTCTTTACCCCAATAACTGAGATACTGGTGCTAATTGGTGGTGATTGGAAGCATGATTCCAATTCCATTTGAATTACTTTCAATTTGTTCTTCTGTTTTCTTCTTTGCTCGAACCATTCCAATGGGACTTAGGAGTGCCCCCAGTGTCGTTTCTGTGTCCAGCCATGAGTAGCCCTACTGCATTTATTCACAGCATTAGAAAAACGACTGCGATGAAAGACAAGAACATGTCCTTTGATGAATCAGATCCAATTTGTTCTTCAAAGGCTAGCTCCAGCATCATCTGTCTCCCCGGTTCTACACTGGCTGTGTGAAGGTCACTGGGTAACAATATTGGCATCCTTTGAAAAATGCAACACAGAAAATCAGACAGGGCCTTTGCCAAAATCATTATTAATTAAATGTTATTAGCCTAAGCAAATAAGGGCAAGCAAAGTGGATGTCGTTTGCAACAGGAAATGCTGTCTGTATTCTAATTGAAATGTTTTGCAATTAATACGTAGCCTGAAACTCCATAGCTCAATTTTCACAACAGGGGAGAAACGGAAATAAAAGTCTACTCTTTTTGTTTAATTAGCACTGTTTTGTGTTGACAGATCCTGTTGTATAACATGTACAGACAGGTCTGAATGTCGGTGCTATTAGGGGTATGGATTAAGATCAGGTGCTATCAGGGTTGTGGATTAAGATCAGGTGCTATCAGGGGTATGGATGAAGGTCAGGTGCTATCAGGGGTATGGATGAAGATCAGGTGCTATAAGGGTTGTGGATGAAGATCAAGTGCTATCAGGGTTGTGGATGAAGGTCAGGTGTTATGAAAGGTATGGATGAATGTCAGGGTGCTATCAGAGGTATGGATGAAAGTCAGGTGCTATCAGGGGTATGGATGAAGGTCAGGTGCTATCAGGGGTATGGATGAAGATCAGTTGCTGAGTTGGGACCAGGGCGTTGTGTGTGTGTGTGTGTGTGTGTGTTTGTGTGTGTGTGTGTGTGTGTGTGTGCACCTGGATTGCTTTCGACTGTTCATAGAAGAAGACCTAGGTCGGCACGCCCTGGCCGGATTCTATGTGTGGGGTTTGCAACAGGGATAGTAGGGAAATACCACTAATTCCTCTCACCTTTGACTTCTAAAATCAATAGGGGTCGAAAAAGTTGGAGACAGTAATATTGGAGGGTCCTACCAGGGGTTGGCAGTGACGGAATACCATTAACCTTGGTGGAGGCGAGTTTAAAGAGACACCTTAACACCACAGTAAACACAGGAAGGTTATTATTTAATTAAATTTAACAGTTTTTAACCGGGTAACTGTTTTTAACCGGGTAACTGTTTTTAACCGGGTTACTGTTTTTAAGCGGGTAACTGTTTTTAAGCGGGTTACTGTTTTTAACCGGGTGACTGTTTTTAACCGGGTTACTGTTTTTAACCGGGTAACTGTTTTTAAGCGGGTTACTGTTTTTAAGCGGGTTACTGTTTTTAACCGGGTGACTGTTTTTAACCGGGTAACTGTTTTTAACCGGGTTACTGTTTTTAACCGGGTTACTGTTTTCAATCGGGTAACTGTTTTGAACCGGGTAACTGTTTTAACCGGGTTACTGTTCTAAACCGGGTAACTGTTTCAACACACATTTTTTGTTTATGAATGCAAGTAGTGTTAGTGTTAAGAGATGTTTGTATTTATAGTTGAGTGTGGCTCTTTGTCCTTAGGTTCTGACCCTACTAGGGAGTTTTTCCTAGACACTAGTAGGCGTGCATCTGAATAAATTAATTAGTTATTGACAAAAATCGGTTTTGGATTTGTTCTCAGTCTTTATGAAGGATCAGTGGGGGGATTTATGGATCTGAATGAGATGGTTTTGATTGTTATTTATCTTCTGTTAAAGTGTATCTACTTCCTCATGTTGTACTTAAGTTCAATAATGTCCTCCTTGTTTACAGTGATGGCTTGTTTATTCAAGGAAATTTAACTGGAAGAACGGTCTATGACAAGTAGCATTAAGTCCACTGGGCAGTGGTTTGATATTTCAGACTGTTGTCTACAGAATTAGCATCTACAGAATCTCCTCTTCAAATTGATGGTACTTTTTGAACATGTAGGTCTTGTGGGATTGTACTGTTCTTGTAATACTCGCTGAGCTTTCTGACGTGAGGCTCCAAGCTGTTTTCTTCCTCTTGAAGTTTCTGGAGTCTTTCATATTTTTCCCGTGATTCTTTCTCAGGAGTTAAGATGTTGTTTGTGAGATCCCCAAGGAGAAAAATTATGTTTTTCACACCTTTGCGAATTGTATCAAAAGAGAGTTAAAAATGTGGTTTGCTTATGGATTATTTTGTATGGGAACCAACTGCATCTTTTATCAATGATCTAAATTCACATCAACTGAATACTACTTGGAAGAGTCTGATGATAAAATACAAAATAACAGGCATTGCATCTTCTTCTGGAACTCGTTCACCAGTACAGGCTGAAAGTAAATACAGAATGTACCCCAAGAGAGAACTCTACTGGGGACACTCTTGGCAGCAGGAGTTGTGGAGGCAAATTTAAACAGGTTGTCCACCCTCACAAAGTGATTGACAGCTGTAAGCAGCTGAAAGAGTGGGTTATGATTAATTTAGTTGGATTTGACAGTGTTCTAGAAATGTTTTGTGGTCAGAACAACAGGCATCACGCAGTTGTTTTTAAAATCCTCAGCTTGCCTGAGTACACTGATTTGCTGTTATCCTCAAAAGTTAGGGGCTTACAGAAGCCTCAAAACATAATGTGTGTTGCAAACCTAAGAGTGCCCATGCCTCAAGACACGCCATCTCTATTTTGAAGTACTGTGGTGGGATGGCAGCATTATGCTGTGGGGATGCTTCTCACAATCCCAATCAAAATGAAGTTCGGGTGTGCAGTGGCGTGGTTGTGGAAAGGAATGAACTGCTCTCTCTGTCTGTTTCAATCAGATAGAATACATTGTCACTTATATTTTGTCTTGTTTACTAATGTTCCTTTTTAAAGTGGCCAGCTAGAGCTATTTGTTTTAGAGGGGTTGAGCATAGAGTATTTTTGGTTAGCTCACCTCTGAACACAAATGTTGACTTAGGGCAGTCAGGGTACAGAGGAGAAGAGTGAGGTCTATAGCAAACAGCAACAGTGAGAGATGTTACTTGAGATTTCGATTTTTACACGCAGCAACTCAAATGTATTGGGCAAAGGTTTAGGTAAATCACAAAGCATTGCAGTTTCATTCTGCAATAGATACCCAACCCACCTCCCCTGACGACCTATCCTGCCAGAAGGTTTGATTACCACAATTTCAAACAAGTTATGTAATTAGCCTAGTAAACGGCTAATTATTATTTCTTAACCTTTTTTAGTCAAGTACCAAGGGTCTGGAACAGAAGCATCAGTTGCCACTTGGGGACCTAGACAACAAGAGTATGTAAGAAGTCAAAAGCTTTGAGCCGGAAAATCTGGGGCTACGGCTACATTTACACACCAAGCAAATTCTGATATCTTGTTTGACTAATTGGTGTTTTTGAACCAATAACATTTCCTCTTTAGGCAATAGTAAAAGGATCAGAAACGGTCTAGCTGTTTAAACTCGGCCAAAGAGATTCACAGCTTTATTAAGACAATGTTCCCATTGATTTCCTGTTAGTGTCCACACAAATGAGATCGATGGGGGAAGGATGAGGAGGAGGTGGTCTGGATGAGGGGAGTGGCGGAGATAGAAGGAGTGGAGCCTTCCTTCTCCGTGAAGCATCCTTTACTCGCCAAGAGAACCAGATGACCCAGACTTGCGAATGCCAAAGTGAGCGGTCTTATTTTGATATAATTAAGACATTACTTGCCTATTCATATTTGATGAGGAGTCCAGCCTCAATTAAAAAGACTCTTCTATGGCTCCAGAAGCCAAAGGATAGTCCACTTACAGAGAGGATTTTGGGTCAGTTGGCAGGCTTATATAACCACCTAACAATGCCCTTTAACCTTCTGCCACGGCAGCTTCGTCGCCAGCGGAACATAACGAAGTGAAGAGATGGATGGTCTACATGTGCATCTTAATGAATTGAAAAGAGCAATTTAGACTTCTTCATCTCCCAGCAGAATTGATTTAATCTCTTTAGCGCTCACACTGAAGCACCTGAAAGTGAAATTGTTAGCTGTTACATAGGGACGATTTTGGGGCCAGGGTGGCTTTAATTGTTCATGCGTAGCTCTCACCCACACAGGCAAATTGGCACATTGCTGTTACCCTGTGACCTCACATTGCTTTTGCTACAAGGCCTGACCAGAAATGTATAGCGAGAGTACAGCTACAATGTCCCTACAGAGTTGTTTTATTCAGGGAAACGTTCATGATTTATAATGTGATTTCTGTGTGTGTGTGTGTGTGTGTGTGTGTGTGTGTGTGTGTGTGTGTGTGTGCGTTTGCAAAACAGACTAAGGCCTATCGCTTCAGAGATCTTTCAAATTATCCTTTAATTCTGAACATCTTTCAGTAAAGGAGGTTTTGTTTGGATTCAGCCATTAAGGATCACCAAACTATGCTGAGTCATCGAACAGAATCCATCTGCTTTATCTTTAAACTCTGCATTTCAAGATCCTATGGACTGTTAGTTCATAACAAAGCTGTATATTACAGATGGTCTTATAACAGAGTCAGATTTTTGTCAGTTGAGTGAGGTGCATAGCTGATTCTGAAACATCAAGTAAATTTGTCTAACCGCAAATATGTAAATGTCCATTTCTTTATTGTTAAAACTGAACAACAGGTTAGAGTCAGTACAGTCCGTAGTGTATATTGGACGATGGAGTTTGTTCAGTTTTTCTGAGGGAATATGTCTTTGTGTGTAGTGAAGCACATTGCTGTGGGAAAAATTCAGGGTTGATTGGCAAACAACTCAGTGGAAACAACACACACAGACATTCTTTTCAGACCACGTGACACTTTTCTCAAACTCTCTTCGAGGGGGGCGTCGACACTCAATATTTCACACACTCTGAATTTATCCACTCGCAGTGTCTTAGGCGATGAGGTTTCAAATTGCGTCGTAGGCACTTCTGAAAATTCTCTTTAATAGAGATGAGAATATAAAGCTTTGGAGCGGGTAATTGGATGAAACTCTGCGGCACATTTCGAACCTCTCAGGCCCCGCTTGGTTGTACGCTAATGATAATAGAACGATGGGAGGAGAAGAACTAAATTACATCTCTGGATTAGCAAATGCTGGCACTGATGCAACGGGTGTCCATTTTAGTCTTGTTACAGTTGTTCAGTGTAATTCTCAGAGCCAACACCAGGTTCTAAGTCTGACTCGGTTAGAACTCAATTTCCACAGTTGCAGAAGAGTTTCCCGAAGCGTTTTATGAATGTCACCTGCCCGCCTAGTTGTCTCGTCATGAAGTTAGTTTTTTTGTAAAAAGGTCATTCATGGCATATCTATAATTATTTTCATTGATCCAAGAACGTTCAGTAACAATATATCAATCAATCACCCAATATGTGTTACACAAAACAAGTCAATAGCTATGTCAGCCATTTTGTGTCGCACGCTTGCTGCCGTTTTTCGCTCCCTGGTTCTCAGTCAGGTGGAGCAGCATGTGACATATGCCATGTCATGCATATGACACCGCTAATGGGACCTGGTGTAAAGAAGCTCTTGGTTAGTGTTATACCTTTCTTTCAGGGTTGTAAGCTCGGTGACCTGAATGGAGGAGTGATGGATTGAAGCTAGAGGAGAATGAGAGCCAGGGTCCAGCCCTGCCGAATGCCGGAGGCTGGAAGCCAATAAAACCAGCACATGAAAAAGAACATTCACATGGCCTCCATTACTCCGTCCACTTTCATGAGATATTGGCTCATATAAAAAATAAAACTTCAAAAAGGACAAAATCGCCATATTTATGCCATCTGAATGTTAAACATGAAAGGTGGATGAAGTCGATATGAAATCTGTTTAGAGTCTTCTAAATATACCCTGGAGAGTCAGAAATCATGAGCCATGGGTCCGGCTTGTGACCAGACGTGACACACTCAACTAGGCTTTGATTAATGGCACAGAGAGGGAGAGAGAGAGACATATTTACTACATTGTACATAGCTCATAATATAAAACTCAAAATGTCGGCTGTTTAATGTTTACCTAGTATTTTTCAGTTCTCATTGAATAATGTAGCTTGTGAAAACCCCCCAAAATGTTTCAGCGTTGTTTTGATAGAATTGTTGGGGCAAAGTGGATGTGCCGTATCAGTAACCTCAGTCAGCAAGAGGAGTGACTGTTACTGTGACTTTGTCTGCCAGTGACACAGCACAGCAAAAAACGCAACCATCACCGAACAGTCATTCCTTTATACCCACACCCTTGTATGGGAAAGGTGGCCTGAAAAGGTGGCCTGAAAACAATGAAAATCATCAGTTACATTTCTAACAACAAGAATCAGCCATTTGGGTGAGTCGACTATTCATATATTGTTTTGAGATGTTTTATACTTTTATACCACGTCTGTGATGACAAGCCAAGAATTTGCTAGCTAGCTAGCTAACAATGCTTCGGCCCTCTTTTACTCACATCCGGCCAAGTGTGGTTCTTTCTCAAACTCAACCACATGCACACTCCCGACGGATGGCAGAGATAGTGTCTTCCCTCTGTGTGTTTTGGTGCTTTAAGTGAAAGAGCTCGATTTATCAACAGCTCTGCCTCAACTCTTTCGGTCCAATGAGGGCTCAAAGTCTACTTAAAACACTGTGCGCACGCACACAAACACAGATCGAGAGAGAAAGAAACAGAGACAGAAAGGGAGGGAGGTGGAAAGGGACACAGTGAGGTTTAAGGGGCCTATGATTTAATGTCGTAATATCAGCCGTTATGGCAAGTACCGTTCTCCAGTTTCCTAATTTTGCCGTAATGGAATCCTCACCCATCATTGAGCATGCTGATCGCCTGCTAAACCAAGCTCCGACCAGTCATGACAAAGCTCCTGGCTGTCAGCTATCAGATTTTAGAGTTAAATTATTACCTATTTATTTATTTTGCACATGACAAACGGAATGAACCGGAGTAGACTACAGCCTAGCAGAGAGAAATCATACCTACCTGCAAATCGTTGACAGAGACCAGTAGGAAATACAAAGAGAAAGAGTGTAGAAAGCGAGACACCCAACTCAAGAGTCCTGTGTCTCGCTTTTCCTTGGGTCTCTAGTACTTATTTGAGATAGCCAGTGTGCACAGCCACCCCGCACAAGTGCAGCCTCGGTGTGAAGAAACAAGTGGGAAGGTTTCATCGCCATTGTGCCTTTGAGGTCATCGCTAAATCAGTTTCCGGGCTTGGGGTAACCCCAGGGAATATGCTTGATCAAGGGTCTAGTCAGACTTCAGCTCAGAGGCGGCTTTGGGGAATGAGAACGATCTGAATTTGTTTCCCTTTCGACGCATTCAAGCTCAGTAACGTCAAAAAAAATGTTTTATTTCTTAATCTTGGACTAGAATTCCTTTCTGAACCATCTTTTGCTGTGCTGCACAACACCTTCAAATGTGAATTTAGCAAGTGTGTCAAAGTTATTGTTCATTCAATCGCCATGGTGACAGCTCTTTATAGTGCACAGTCTTATCAGAATGTGGAAAAGCCAAATGTGTGAGAGGAGACTAGTTTAATGACCTGAATACATCTCTCGGCCTGTCCTCGTATGAAGTCTGGGAGTCAGGGGTATTTGATGAGTCAGCCTGGCTTTGGGCCATCCGCTCGGACAAAGTCCCAGGCAGTCAATCTTTTTTTTTTGGTCAAAGTTTTGATATTCATCGGAGTAAAAACTGTCACTATGTAATTACTAACATCGATCACAATCCATGACATCATACGTCCTGGTGACATCCTGAGGAGAGGCCACTCCAGAAAGACAAAAGAATATTTATGTACTGTACACACATTTTTTTATGCTGTAGCTCACTGTGTCTGCTTGTCCTGAGGAGCGTTTCAACACCATTTACACAGTCAATGAGCATACCAAACATGACTGCATTAGAAATGATAGTTGGAGCTACATTTACAGGGGTGAGTCCAAAATCAATGTGTAACTTTAAAAAAAACGTATTTAGTAGTGTTTGTTTTATGTGTGTGCATGTTTTTCTCCTCTGACAAAACAAATGATGTTTCAAGGTGGTCTGGGAGAAACAATTCCGTTGTGATATTAACCTGAGTAAACGGAAGTACTCTTGATAAAAGGTGACTTGCGGGGGGGGGGGGGTTTCCTACTGACAGCTTTACCTCCCAGTCCATTTGACCACGTTCTGGTTTCTGGGTCACGGAGCGAAAAGGGTCGATTTTACCCAAATGAGAAAGGGCTTCTGCCTTTTTTGTTTCCCCCTCCCCCCAAGCTCTGAGGCAGCTGTCCAGGGCTCCTTCAGAGGAAAGACATGTTAAATGAATCTGCCATAAACCTGTTAAGAAGTTTTAAAAGGCCTTGTGTGGACCAATGGGGAGGGAGGGATGTAGGAAGGGCCAACAAGCTGTCTCTCCCTCTCTGTGCCTCCACCTCTATCCATGTCTTTCTATATCTCTATGCCGCTCTATCTTTCCATGTCTCTATCCATGTCTCCATTTTTCTGTTTCTCCTTGTGTCTCTGATGAGGGAAGGTTCTGGAAAGTGGACTCTAAAATGCCTCGACATTTGTGATATCAGAATGATATGGGAAGGGGCATATAATTCTACATATTACATGGCAAGGGGGCATGTGCTCTGCACAGGTTGAGTTAACTGGGCAGGTTGAGCCTTACCTGGACACATGGCTGGGCCACAAAGCCAGCTTTTGTTTTTGAGCCGAAGGACCGACGTCTTTTGACCCAACGTGAGTGGACTTAGGAGTCCCCGTTAGGAGCTTCGTCGGTTGTTTTGATTCAATTTACTCTCGGTCATGGTGCTTCGATACACAGAGATTTTACAGGGTTTATAGAGACTTTACGTAAGCTGAAAAGGGCTTACGTAAACCCTAAAACGTACCACAATCAGTTCGGAAACGGTGAGAAGGGATTTAAAATGAATGGCCCCATCTTCAAGATTGAAAGACTGCTGAACACAGAAAGACGTGTGATTACTCAGAACACTGCATAAGCTTCTGCTCTAACCATTGACACGGAATGTAGTAAACAATCAGTTTTACTGCAAACGTTTGCACTAAGCGTTTTCTCTGCAACTGCCGACTTACTTAATTATAGAGCTGTTTCCTGAGGACAAAACACAAAGACCTGTTTACATCTCACTTGGATGCAGCAGGTTGAGGCTTAGCCCCATCCCCGCAGAACAGTGGACTTTCTGATCAGCGTTGTGGGTGGGGCAGACTTCCCCATTGCATTTTTGCATGTGTCTGTGTTTGCCAGCAGGAGGATTTTGGTTGGAGGAGGGGTACTTGAAATGTAACCGCAATAAATATTGAACGGACTGACAACAAAAGAGGCAGTAGGCCACAGCTAAGAGACAAATCGGCTAAACCACACGGCGTATTGCCGTGAACCACATGCGTCCAGGTGACTGAGCCCAGGTAAAACAACCTGAAATGTAATACTGTCCTGTTTCGATGTAGCGATTTCATGCCACGCCGAAGCGCCTGTCAGTGCTCGCTTCCTGTGTCTCGGATGTACACCTGAGCCTCGACACAGCATGAAACACCTGTCGCTCTAATCCCCCAATTAACCTGGAGAGGGTGGATGTGTGCTCCAAATGGCACCCTGTATTCTTTGTAGGGCACTGCTTTTACCCTGAGTCAGCCAAAGAGTTGTGCGCTCCGTAGGGATTGGGGTATTGGTTGGGAGGCCATCCGGTTTAGGATACATCCACCGTGGGAGCCCCTGGCCCGGTTGGTTTTCCACCGACGCGTCAGTCTGTGCAATCTCCCGATCAGAGAAACCCAACCTCCCTTCTATACCCCCCCCCCCCC